>JADRCH010000036.1:260522-302155 GCA_019843965.1 Rhynchomys soricoides | reverse complement strand
AACTATAACTATAACTTACTAACTATAACTATAACTTACTAACTATATAACTATAACTAGTTGAGTTATAGTAACCTAGTTGTGGGTTACTTTATTAAACCTCTTTTACACACACACACACACACACACACACACACACACACATACACACACACACACAGAAGCTTTTATAGTAGTAGGTTTCCACATTATTACTCTAAGACTTCCAGCCCTATACTGAATGAAAGTGGACAGAGTGAACAGTTCTGTATTACTCATGATTTTAGTGGGAAAGCTTTAAGGTTTTTTCACTCAGCATGATAGTGGTGATAGGTTTGATGTGTATAAATTTTATCATGCTGAGTTAAGTTCCTTCTGTTCCTATCCTTTGCAGTAATTTTTATCATTGCTTTTGTCAAAGGTCTGTTTCAGCACTTATTGAGAACATTATGTGATTTCTATCCTTGAGTCCATTTATATGATGTATTACATTTATTAACATACTTATGTTGAGCCATCCCTGATTCTCTAGAACAAAGTCAACATGATCATGGTTTATAAGGTTTTTGATGTATAACTCTATTCAGCTTGCAAATATTTTGTTTGTTTGTTTCTGTGTTTTACGGATGGAGTCTCACACAATAGTCCTTTTAAATTACCAAAAAATTTTGAAGAGAAGTTAGTTTTAGGCATTTTGACTAAATACACTACTCATTTTGGTCCTGTTGACTAAACTGAAACATGAGGAGGTTTTGAAAATTTATCTCAAGACATCTGACATAAAAAATGTCTGTTTCTGAGCTGACCTCTCAGACCTCTGAGTCTAACCCTTCTTAAAAGCACCAATTCTTCATCTTCAGAGGTTTTCTGTCTTTTTCCCAGGAACTTAAATAGTGCATATAGGTGAGAAGTTTAAATTAAATGGACTTTTACTTTTTTTCACAAGACCATTATAGGCTAAAATAGGATAATAAATGACCTCTGGTTATTTTCCTTGTTTTAATCACAGTATAAAAATGATACATATTCATTGGTAATTTATTACTTTTAGAAGATCAGAAGAAAGATATATACTAAATTATTGACTGAGGAAAAAAGTGTTCATGAGGAAATGCTGACTTATAAAAAGCTATGGCAATTCAGAAAAAGGACAGACAACTCTTCAGTTTAGTCTTACCTCATTATATGTTCACTTTTCAAAAATAGAGAGCAAAATATCAGATTAGAGTATAGAGACAGAAATTAGTCAAACTAAGAATTTCTAATATGCATGGATGCTAGGGGTATCTTCAGAAAGAGCCAAATAAATCATAAAAAAAATTCAAGCTGACATTAGCTCAATGGTTTCCTATATCGTTTTAATGAATTCTGTGGAAATTTGTTAATAAAATATTAATTTAGAATGTGACACTAACAAAAGTGGTTCACTATAGTAAGCGCTATACATACTAGGTGACCTGAGTACCAGAAAACAATACTTTGCTACACTAATGATATGAATGTGTTTGGGGGCGGGGGGTCCTTTAAAGCTGAACATAAGTCTTCATTGGTCACCTCCTCATTACCTGTCTTCATTTCTTCCCATCTAGTTTAAAAAAATGGGGACAATACTGAAAATTCTGGATGCTTCTGGAACTACTTGCCTTCATATTCTTGTGTCTGTTCAATAGGATTGGCTTGTCAGAATGCTTTAACCACTGTTACTAGAGCAGAATTTGCTTCATGAGCACTGCTTTCCAAGTTTAAATTCTAACAAAGGGTTTTAACTGCATTAGTTAAAGTCAAGTACTGACCCTAAAGACAATGTTCTGTTTGTGTGGACAGCCAGATGGTAGGGCATGGCGTTTCTAAGATGGTATTTTCTATTTACCATGCCTGGTTGCTATGACTTCCATACTAGAGTGCGGCCAGGTAGAGAAATGCAGGATCTCACTTGACTTTGTGGAAGCAAGAGATACTGTGTGACATTATCCCTAGGGAGATGTGTACCCCAGATAAGGGAACAACAACAGCAATAAAATGTATTGATACTACACTAGTCCAACTTAGTTAAACAATGAATTTTATTGGAGTTAATTACAGGAATATGGGTGAGAGGTTACATACAAGTACAGAAATGACTTGAAGACTGTTGCATCAACAAAAGCCCACCCCAATACAAGTGACAGATGAGAACTGGAAACCTGGAGCATACTGCACAATCTTCAGACGAGTGTGCATTCTAAGTAGTTTACCTCCTTTGACTCTACTTATTCCAGGCAGCTCAGCTTGTTTAATACTGTCTTTCAACAGTTGATACAATTTATATATGCTTGGGTATGAAGGGGCATAGTGTATCAATTTCAGCACCTTCCTGAAGCCTTTGAGTTGATTCCTTCCCAAGCTTAAGGAATTGTCCTGCAGGATAGTGTGTGTGACCTCCCCATAAAATGTCATGTTGTTTGCTTTCCTTTCCAATAGCCTGTGTCTTAATGAGCTTCCCTCCAAGATGGAAGGTTTTAATCTTAGAGAAAACTGCTATGCAACAGAAACCCAACTGGTTAGATATTGAGGTGAAGATAACATGCCTGTTATCTCATTAATTTGGAAGACTAAAGCATAGGATTATAAAGTCAAGTCCATCTTGGATAACATAATGAAACCTTGTCTAAAGGTTATGGTATTCTTTATTACATATTGGAGCATCTTCTGGGTATATGCCCAGGAGTGGAATAGCTGGGTCCTCAGGTAGTATTATGTTCATTTTTCTGAGGGTCCGCCAAACTGATTTCCAGAGAGGTTGTATCAGCTTGCAATCCCACCAACAATGGAGGAGTGTTCCTCTTTCTCCACATCCTCACCAACATCTGCTGTCACCTGAGTTTTTGATCTTAGCCATTCTGACTGGTGTGAGGTGAAATCTCAGGGTTGTTTTGATTTGTATTTCCCTGATGACTAAGGATGTTGAACATTTCTGTAGGTGCTTCTCAGCCCTTTGAGTTTCCTTAGTTGAGAATTCTCTGTTTAGCTCTGTTCCCCATTTTTTAATAGGCTTATTTGGTTCTCTGGAGTCTAACTTTTTGAGTTCTTTGTATATATTGGATATTAGCCCTCTATCAGATGTAGAATTGGTAGAGATCCTTTCCCAATCTGTTGTTTGCTGTTTTGTCCTATTGACATTGTCCTTTGCCTTACAGAAGCTTTACAATTTTATGAGGTCTCACTGTTGATTCTTGATCTTAGAGCACAGCAGCTATATTTATAATAGCCAGAAGCTGGAAACAACCCAGATGTCCCTCCACAGAGGAATGGATACAGAAAATGTGGTACATTTACACAATGGAATACTATTCAGCTATTAAAAACAATGACTTCATGAAATTTGCAAGTAATGGATGGAACTTGAAAATATCATCCTGAGTGAGGTAACTTAGTCCCAAAAGAACAAACATGGTATGTACTCACTGATAAGTGGATATTAGCCCCAAAATTCAGAATATCCAAGATTTAATTCACAGACCATACAAAGTCTAAGAAGAAAGAAGACCAAAATTGTGAATACTTCAGTGTTTCTTAGAAGGGGGAACAAAATACTCACAAGAGGAAATACGGAGACAAAGTATGGAGCAGAGTATGGAGCAGAGAATGAAGGAAAGGCCATCCCCACTTGGGGATACATCCCTTACATAGCCACCAACCTGGACAATATTGTGGATGCTGGGAAGTACTTGCTTATGGAAGCATGATAAGCTGTCTTCTGAGAGACTCAGGCAGAGCCTGACAAATACAGAGGCAGATGCTCACAGCCAACCATTGGACTGAGCATGGGGTTTCAGATGGGAGAGTTAGAGAAGGGACTGAAAGAGCTGAGGGGGGTTGCAGCCCCATGGAGGGAGCAACAGTGTCAACTGGCCAAACCTCCCTCCCAGAGCTCCTGGAGACTGGACCATCACCCAAAGAACACATGGAGGAACCCATGGTGCTGGACACATAGGTGACAGAGGAGGCCTTGTTGGCCATTGGTGGGAGGAGAGGCCCTTGGGCTTGAGGGTGTTTGATGCCCCAGTGTAGGGGAATGCCAGGGAGGGAAGATGGGAGTGGGCGGGTGGGTGCAGGAACACTCTCATAAAGGTAGGGTTGGGGGATGCAACAGCGGATTCTGAAGGGAGACCTGGAAAGGGGAAAACATTTGAAATGTAAATAAAGTAAATATCCAAAATTTAAAATAAAAAAAAAATATGGTATTCAGCAAAATCAAGAAGCCCAGCAATTACCATGTTTTAGGCTTAGCCATAAATTTGCCTTAATGTCATACAATCTCCTTTGTCTCCTTCTTTGCCTCCCTCCATTACTCCTACATTTATTCTTTGTCTTATCTGTCTCAAATAAATAACTTCCACGCTGCCACGAAATACTGTTGTAATTTTATTTTTTAAGTACATGGAAAATGATAAATCTCTGTTGTGATAGCCCCATGGTAACTCTCTCTTTTTTTTTTAAAGACTTATTTATTATATTTATATGAGTACACTGTAGCTGTCTTCAAACACACCAGAAGAGGGCATCAGATCCCATTACAGATGGTTGTGAGCCACCATGTGGTTGCTGGGAATTGAACTCAGGACCTTTGGAAAAGCAGTCAGTGCTCTTAACCACTGAGCCATCTCTCTAGCCCTGAGCCCCATGGTAACTTAATTCATGGTAATATAAGTGAAATATATACTAAATGAGAATAAATCTTGTTTCCATATGTAAAATAGAGTGGGCTAGGTTATGTTTTGGTATAAAGTAGCTTGGGATTGATTGTATCCTTCAAGAAATATAAAGATGATTTTGAAGATTTGATATTCATCTGAAACAAGTTATTGGAAGAAAAAAGTAAAGAAGACAGAATAACGAACAACCATTTGTAAAGAGTGCCTTGTAAAAAAGAATAACCAGAAATCAAAATGTAATGGGACATTTTTCTCAGAAATACATTCAGTGCCTCTCTGTTATAAAAAATAACCTGGAGGACCATCTCAGTAATAGTCAAGCACTCCCTCTACTCCTCATGGAATTCCACTCAGACTCAGTGCCATGGAAGGTCCTGTTATTTCAGTCTTACATTAGCAAAATGAAGGTATGTGGTTTGAGTAGCATCAGAAAATAAAATTTCTGTAAACATGAATAGTAGAAAAGTACTTCTAAATGTCTTCATAGAGAATAACAAATCAGGACATAAAAGGACTATCCAAAAGCTCACATCACCCTTTATTTTCCCAAAGATTAATGACTTCAATTGGGTGGCAATAAAGGACAGGGATAACAAAATATCAACTCATATATAAGGCCATATTTTTCGACTGGTGAAATTCTAGGGAAGTTGGTTAAAATTACACCAAACCATGGATGGTAAATATTAAGAATAGACAGGAAATGTAGATAAAATGAGAGTGAGAACAAAAGCCAAAGGGAAGAAAACTATTTTCAGCTAAGAAGTTGCATATTATGCAGTAAAATGATATTAAAGAAAAAACAGGGGAACTTGATCTGAATCCTGTTCTTCAAAGATCTATAGTCTAGAAGTGAATTGTGGGTATTTATGTAATATGCTATATATAAAATGGCAGTCCTAGTATTCTGAAAATTTAATGATATAATAAAGTGCACAATGTATTTAGTACTTGGCACACGTTGAGATGGCAGTCAATAAATACAATGACAATTTTCTAAGAGAAGAGTGTGAAGGCTATAAGCAAATTACACTTGAAAACCCTGCAGACAGAAGCATTTCTGAAAGAAGAAAATGGGAGCAAATGCACAAGGGCAAAAACGTCAGAGTTTCTATCATCAAGGTGATCAGTTTAACCAAGATGAAGGAGGATGAGCATGTCTGTTTGCAGCTCAGGACAAGGAAAGATGGAAAATCAATTAGCTGACTGTAGATTGCCCAAATACAGAGTGCATTGTGATGAGTATGTCAGATCTAGATATAAAAGATCAGAAGTGACAGCTGATCCCAAGGATATGCCAATCCAAGAGAGGGGACTAGCAAAGCTAATGGAAGATAGATTTGAAAGAAACACTTGATAGCAGGTGTAGTGAGTGGATCAGATCCATGATCAGAAACTTACTCATTTTGTTTTGGTTACAAAAGTGATGAAGAATTAGCAAAAGTTTTGTATGAGATGACATTGGAAGTATATTTCTGCTTCAGAAATATACCTTTGACTGTATGTCAACAATGAAGGAATAAATTTAGGAAACTACTGCCATAATTCTGTTGGGAGTAGCATTAAGATTCAACTAGGATTGAATAAATAGAAATAGGAAAATAATGGATGAGGAAAAATAATTCAGAAGCACAATAAAGAGTTCATGTTGGATGGGGTATGAAAATATGCATCCCATAATTTAAATTTTGTTTTTTTAATTTGGGTAGCAAAATATTTTGAAAAATAGAAAAGGAGTTTTTGTTTGGATTTCTGAGGGTAGATTATTAGTTCGAGTTGCTTGGGTGGCGTTTATCTGTTTTATCTTTAGAGAAATGTACGATCTTGAGGTTAAAATATGAAATTTCCAATTATCAGTTATTTCAGAAAAAGGAAGGTGTTTTTTCTTTGCTCTTATACCACCAACACAGACTTCAATGAGAAGATCTCCCTGGCCACAAAAGGTGTGGGAATTTCTCCTCAGCAAGCACATAATCTGTTCTGCAATGGGCCGCAGCTGGTGT
The DNA here is from genome assembly GCA_019843965.1 of Rhynchomys soricoides. Lineage (NCBI taxonomy): Eukaryota > Metazoa > Chordata > Mammalia > Rodentia > Muridae > Rhynchomys > Rhynchomys soricoides. Next base: position 295,479 of record JADRCH010000036.1, on the reverse strand, counting down.
CCTCTCTTGCAAATTCACTGTGATACTGTGTACCTAGAGAGAGTGTCAGATCTCACAGGCTTGTAACACAGCCCTTTCCCCCACTTTTGTTGTTATCCAAAGCTCTGGGTTTGTTTTATTTTTGCCTCTGACTGGCAGGCTGACAATAAATTGGACTTCCTAGGACCTCCTTCTTTGATTTATTTGCTGAAGTGGCTCACAAAACTTAGGCAAACATTTTGTTTTCTGGTGTTATAGATATCACAATAGATAAAGAGGAAGACCACCATAGTGTGAATTGTCTCATACAGGCCCCCTCTGAAATGTCCCCCATGGACTTCTGTGCTCAGTTCTCTGGACATTATCTAAATCCTTAAGTTTTCAATTTTAAAAAATATATATTTAACAAAATGTGTGGATGTGGGTGTCCATTGGGCATATGTACATGTGAGTACAAGTGGATATGGAGATCAGAAGTGAAGTCTGCTCAAGCAACAGTGACCTGTCTGATGTGGCTGCTGGCCATCAAATGTGGGGCCTTTTCAAGAGGACAAACTCTTAACCACTGACCCATCTCTCCGGGTCCCTTTTGGTCTTTTATGGAGCCTCCATTGCATGGATGTGATTGAAGTATGAACCACAGAGCAAAAATAAGATTGGATGCAAAGGTTGTGATCTAATGCTGTTTGGGTAGGTGTGAATACGTAGCAAGAACTGGCTGCTTTTTTCCAGGGCTTGGGGCAAGAGTTCTCTGAGAGATCAGAATTTTTTTCTGGCCACCTATAAGGCAGAAAACTAGAGCAAGATTGGAATTTCTATGACCTGCCGTGGAGACAAGAAATTTTAGCTCTTATGCTCTTCCTTGGGGATGGAACTATAATTCAGGAATCATGGGTAAAAAATAATATTTTTTACACATTGGTTTGTATAAGAAAGCAATTTAAGAGAGCTATGGGGAGCAACTAGTAAGCAGCAGCTCTCTGAATTCTCTACATAAATATTATATAAATATATATTATATTTTTTATATTTTAATAAATATATATACATATGTATCTCTACATACATGTGTATATACATACATATATCATACATACATGTATAATACAAATGTATTATATATATATTTATATATATTATTTATATAGAGAGAGAATATGGAGAAATGCCTCTTACTAATTGCTATATGTATTATATGTATAAAGTATAGTCTCTACATATATATTTATGTATATCTCTACATATATATCATACTTAACATATGCATATATACTTATATGCACATATATATCTACATTATTATGTGCAAATTTATATATTATTTATATATGTAGAGAATATGGAGAAGTGTTGCTTACTAGTTGCTAGTCGTAATACTTTAAACGTGTGTGTGTGTATGTACTTCTCATATACAAGATTAATGCACTTGTTATAGGGATGTAACAAAAGCTACAACCATCTTTTAAACAGATATTCTATAGTGACGACTTTCAAAGAGAAAAGGGTAGAATCAAGAAATAAATTGAACTTATTTCACAGAGTTCACATAGGTGAAAATCCCAGAGAAAAGTGTCAGTGCAACACACTAAAAGGTATAGGTTGGACATATAGCACCTATGATGTTGACATTTAAGAACTGCTACCTTAACACTCTGAACATAAAGCCAGCACGGCTGTGTTAGTTAATGTTTCATCAGCCTAATATAAACCGGAGTCCTCTGAGAAGACAGGACCTCAACTGAAAATGTCCCCATCAGAATGGCCTGTCAGCAAGCGTGTAAGGTATTTCTTGATTAAAGATTGGTGTGGAAAGGTTGAGCCCACTGTAGGCAGTGTGCTCCCTGGGGAGGTGATCCTGGGTTGCATAAGAAAGCTAACTGAGCAAGCCATGGGGAGCAGGTAGTAGCAGCACCCCTCCATATTCTCTACTTCAGCTCCTGCCTCCAGGCTTCTGCCATAACCTCCACCAATGAGGGATTGTAAACAGTCAGCAAAATTAAGCTACAGCTACAGAAGATAGAACTTTTTGGGGAATGGGTATGGTGTATAGTTTAATTGATAGAGTGCTTTCCTAGAATGCATGTAGCCCTGGGTTCTCTCCCTAGCTCCATCTACACCAGGTGTGACGGTATGCACTTGTACTCTCAACACTTGGGAGATGTAAGTACAACAATTTGAAGTTTAATGTCATCCTCTGAAACAGTGAGTTCGAAGTTGGGCTGGGATGCAGGAGAACCTGTTTTGGAGAGAGGAAGAAAAAACGAGAGTAAACTGGAGAGGGAGAGAAGGAGAGCAGAACATTGGTTTCTGAGCATGAACAACAAGAAGGGGAGTTCACTTGGCCATGGTATCAATTTACATCATGAGTAATTGCAGTGCTGAGCACCTGGTATTATATGTAGAACATCTCAATATATGATGGTATTTAAATTTTACACACATATATACATACATATGTACATATGTATATGTTTACATACTCACATAAGAAAGAATATGTAACCAATCTCTACTAAAAGCAAGGCACTGAAAGACACCATGGAGGTCAAAGGACAGTGAGAAAACAGCTACAACCATCATCACTGTCATTGTAACACTTAGGCATTTATAAACTACAATAATTCATTGTAAACATATTAGGAGCTTTCAGGATGCTTGTGAAGACATACATTGGTTCTACTCTGTAAGATTGTGTCCTTTGATTTAAGTTTTTAACATTTTTCCCCCTTTGGTTTAACTGTATTGCCTTTGAAACCTTACTGCTATCTCTGAGCGTTTGCTTTGTCTTATTCAGGTCGCCATAACCTCTTTCCATACAGCTCCACCCCCTCTCTAGGTGTTTTCACTATCCATCTCTAGGAGAGAACTGATCATCAGAGGGCATTAAGTTGTCACCTAGATTGCTGAGTGCCAGGATCCTGCTATATCTCTGACAGCCGGACTCTTCCCTTTGCTCTCAGTGATATAGAAAGGCCATACAGCAGTGGGAGGTTTCTAGTCTGAATGAAAACCCAGTGATTGTTACCAATCAACAAGCTTCCAGCAAACAGCTTCCAAATTGCCTTAATCCACCACAGTAGATATGCTCGTTGCTTACTAATGAGGTTAAACTGAATGGCCCTTAGAAGTTCTCATTCACAGAATGGAATGCAAGTGCTCTGTACATTCAGAAGTACTGCTCCTTCCTACAAGAGTGTAATGAACTCTTCACCACCTGAGAAACATTTGGGAACAGATTTCAGAGCTTCCACATGCCCTGAGATGCACTCTGGTGGGACATTTTACAACAAAATGTGTAGTCATATATTTTCCACAAGCTACTTTATTAGGGATTCAACCTTTCCTCTAGCCCACCATCCACCAGAGGTAGTAGACAAGAAAGGTTATTAGGATACAGGGGAAGTGGACCTGTTTAGAAATAGTTCTTTGGGGCAATTCCAATCTTCATTGCTCTCAGTTCAGTCCACTAGCAAACACCACACATGAATCATCAGCTGCAGTCCAATCCACCCAGCAGACAACATATACAAATCAGCATGGGCAATTCAATCCAAAAGAAGCCTCGAGGCTCGTCAATCAGCCCAAGTCCACAGAAACAGCAAGAAGCTGCAGGAATCTCAAAAGACCTTCTTTGGTGAGTTTCTCTCTATGAAGTCACCACAAGTGAAAATCAGCAATGCAATGTAAGGTGATCTAATACATCCTTGTGGTCAGCAAAGAATAGCAAGGTGGAGCAAAGCAAGCCAATATCTGAGCTCCCACTCTCTGTGGGGTCATATTTATATTATTTCTAAACATCATGCATTCTTTCACATGTCTGCTGTAGCAAAACATCTTTTCACCTATGTGCCCCTGCAAAATATCATTTGATGAAACTGATCTTCCAAAGAAACCAGAAGTTTCTGCTTCAAAAAAGGACATGGATAATAGAGATCAGACTGTCAACTGAGTCTCGAACCTTCAAAAAAGTAGGTTTTTAAGTATCTATGATGCGCAAGGGTAAGCACACAACACAGTTATCACTGTCCTCAGTATATACATTTTCCATGAAATTTACAATGGTCTTGCTTACTAATCATTGTGTAGTTAATCTGATAGCATGGTAATAGAATAATTATAAAATAAAGTGAAGTTATCACTTTAGAAGCTGATAAAATATTATAAGTGAGTGAATTTTACAGAGGGGGAAATGGCTAGCCTATCAGGAATGTTTGATCACTATCAAGGCCCTAAAATGTATGGAAAAAAATGATAAGAAACACCCACATAGTCATACATATATATTGCAACTACTCAAAACACTCACCTATAATGTACATTGTCTTACAGAAAACATGTTCATATTATGCACATTACCATACCAAAATTATATCCCTATTATATTTATTATTACACTACTATCTTAGTTAAGATTTATATCACTGTGAAGAGGCATCAGGATCACAGCAACTTTTATTAAGGAAAGCATTTAATTAGGGCTGGTTTAAAGATTCAGAGGTTAAGTCTATTATCATCATGGCAGAAAGCATGGTGGTGCACAAGCAGACTTGTGTTGGAGAAGGGGTTGAAGTTTCTACATTTGGATTGGCTGGTAAGCAGGATGAAAAAGAGACACTGGGCCTGACTTGGGCATTTGAAATCTCAAAGCCCACCCACAGTGACACACTCCTTCCAATACGGCCACATTACTCCAAAGCCATATCTTCTAATAGTACCCCTCCCTGGTGAGAAAAGCATTCAGATCCATGAGCCTATGGGGCCCATTCCTATCCAAACCAACACATGCCCCTCCCTGATGCCCATAAGCTTGTAGGCAAACTATAACGCAGAAATGCATTCATTCCAACTTCAAAATCCCCATAATCTATAATAGTCTCAACACTGTTTAGAAGTTCAAAGTCTCTTCTGAGACTCATGGTAATCTCTTTACTGTAACCCCCTGTAAAATCAAACTGAAAAAGCAGATCACATAAAGTGATCTTCATACTTAAGTATGAAGTTGGAAAGTGATTTTTCCAACATAAAGTGGCACAGGATACACATGACTATTTCAAAAGAAAGGACACAGTGAGGAAATATTGGACCAAAGCAAACCCCAAAACTAGCTGAGGAAATTCCAAATCCTACATCTCCATGTGTGATGTCGAAATGCTCTTCAGATCTCCGGACTCCTTTCGGCTTTATTTCTTTCTCTTGGGCTTTTTAGCAGCTTTTCTCCTCAGGTATCCCTCCCATGTACTGGCAGGCATTCCCCTTTGTATTCTAAGATATCCTGCTCCGCCCTTCCACTTGAACCAACCAGCAAAACTCTTTATGTATGGGTTTTCTCTTGGGTGTGAAATCTTTGACCTTAATTTACTGAACATAAATTCCTGGTCCTTTTCAGTATACCGAGTCACTGCTCATTAATAAGCAAGGTATTCCTGAACAGATGCTCCCAACAAAAGCTTGTAATGGGAATTGAGAAGAAACCACACATCTACTAGACCTTGTGCTAATCAAGAATAACATTTACCCATGGAAATTAAGTAATTATGAAATATACTCCACCTTAATCTTGCTTCTTCCTTTAAAACAAGTTGTTTCTATTTATTTTATATACAAATAACTCAGAATTACTTTAATTCTAAATGTATACATTAATTATAACTGCTGTTTAATTAGATAGTATACATAAATTTAAAAAGAAAAGAGACAAAAATACATCTAGGTTAATGATCTCAGACTCCAAAAGGAAAATAATTCAAGAGCTAAGAAGTTTGTCTTTAAAAAGTCCAACTTATTGAGTTTAAAAATTAATAATCTTCAAGAATTCCAGAGTAAATGTACAAAAGGCAATTGGGGTTAAAACAAAGCATCTGGTAACCATAGAGTATTTTTCCAGATATTTAAATAGAAATACTTGATTCACATAATCACTCAAAAAATGTCAACAAGCTTAATTGTCTAGATACACAAGATATAGTTATGATTCAAAATACAGATGCAAAGGCAATATTGTTAATGACAGCATAAAATGTTCAAAACATACAAAGTTCTGTCCACCAATAAGCTAGCACAAAGTAAAGAGCAAGGAACAGGGGAGACACTCAGTGGTTAAAAGCAGGTACAGTTCTTGTAAAGGATCTGAGTTCAGTACCCAGAAAATGAATGATGCTTACAATTGCCTGTAACTCCAACTTCAAGTTATCCAATGCCTTCTCCTGACCTTCATGGCTAGAACAGTCTGGTCCACACACCCATACACATACTTAGACATGTGCACATAATTAAAACATAAAATAAATCTCTATAAAAGACAAAGAAACAGAAGAGGAGAAGCCACTGACTGACTACTGTACCTCATAGTATATGCATCTCATATGTCCTGGTCCCAAAATACAGGACATGTATAGAGATAATGAAACTGAATACGATGATCTGGCACAGCATACCGATATGTAATGAGGGCTAAAGTCTAAAGTCCTATTCTGGAACTTCAAGATGAAAATTATTTTAAATAGAGATTTCACAGAATTGCCTCCTAAATTATGGTCACAATGTAAAGACAACTGTGGACTTGAAAAGCTGGACAGGCAAGCTACAATCACTCTTAGGACATGTACATAAAAATCAATAAAACCTTTGAATCCACTTAAATCAATCTGAAGGTTGATAAATCTTAATCATAAAATTACTCATCAATCTTGCAGTTAATATAAAGAGACATAAGGTTAAAAATAAAAATTTCTTACATTTGTGGTCACTCCAAGATCATGAAGGCATTCCTATCTTAAAGCAATAACACAGAGAATTGGAGAAAGATTAAAAACTAAGCTTAGGAGAGTTGTTTACTCTAGTTCTGAGAACCTGTGCCTGTGAACATGGTTATATTTAAGTATAATAATGAGAGACACTGGCTTCAGGAGTCCTGCCATATCTGCAGCACTTCAAGCCCATATCTAAAAAATGTCATGGTGTTTGCATATCCCACCCATATACTCTAGTGTATTTTCAATCATATAAGCATTTTATGAATCCTAATATACCATGATTGTAATGTAAATCATTATTTCACTATATAACTTATAAAATAACAACAGATTTGGAGAGATAACTCACTGCTTAAAAGGCAAACTTATCATGCAAATGTGAATTTGGTTCCTGATACTCATATCAGGCAGCTAACAACTGCTGTAACTCCAGTTTCAGAGGGATTCAATGCCTCCAACACCTTCATGTACCTATGCACTCATGTACACACACACACACACACACACACACACACACACACACACTGTCACATACATAATTAAAAAGAAAAAGAAAAGAACAACTAGGACCAAACTGTACATGTTTAGCACAGACAAATGCTTCCCTCACATTTCTCAACTGCTGTCGGTTGATTCTACAGAAGACTCATGGAGGACCAGCTGTGTGCTTGCCAAGCATAGGTAACAGCTCGATGTTATATTTTTAAATATACTGTCATTAAGTTTTTTATTATAATTTGTTTATTGTATTTGAGGCATTCGTGGCAATGGCAGAAGAGATGTGCATTGAGTTTAGATGCAAAGATGAACACAAGTCTGAAAACCTTAAAGGTTCTTAACAAGAACAATGACACAGTGACAATGACATTAAAAGAGAAAGAACACAGACTTCTATTTTGTAGGAGGTGAAGAAAGAAAGAAACTAAAGAATTAAAGAACAAAACCTGTCAGATTACTGAAGAAAGTTCTAAGGATAAAGCAAAGGAAGAAAATAAATAAATTAATTAATGTGATTTGCCTCTTTTCAGCTCCACAAAAGGGAGGAACATAGATGGCTCTGTAAATACCTTTGCCAAAACATGTCTCAGAAGAGGAAATACAGGAAGTACCTGAATTGAAAAGGTAGATTCAACAGTCCTCTGGATTAGATTTTATGACACTTGAGGAATGGGAAGGAGAACTTTTCCCCCTCATTTGGGTCAGAAACTATTTTATATTTTGTATGTAATAAGCATTAAAACGGGCTCTTGGTTCTAACTTCTTATAAAGTTAAAAAACAAAAGTCTTACTTATGATACCCAGGTTTATTCACTTTCCTCAGGAGGTAGACAGACACTTTTTAGGGCAGTGCCCCTGGGGTAGACATTATCCATTTGTCTGTCCTTGTTCCTTAGAATCTGGGTGTGCTTTCTTCTTTAATGCTTCTTAGGAGTTCTTGAAAAATAGAAAGTAACTTAGATACAAGTTTCTCTGGTGAAACATTTCTACCCATTAAAAAAAGCAAAAAACCTGAAAACCCAGAATAGATCTATAAGAAAAATCTGCAGGAAAGTTCTAGGTTCCAGAATCTGATTTTGATAACAAAAAAGAAAGCTACATCCTAAAAATTATCAGGAGTTATCATGGAACTGAAGTTGTAGAACAAATGTTACCTAAGCATCCGGAAAAACACCTAAGACACAGAGCAAATATCTGATTGCCTCTAGCAGAGACTGCTATAACAATTAACCACTGTAAAAAGGTAGTGGCAAATTGACAGAGATAGAAATCAAGAAAGAATGGAGAGGAAAGACTAGAAATGGAATTCTGAAAGACTGGAACATATCCTTGAAGGGCTACAACAAACTAGACAAAGACATTGAAAGGACTAATGTGCTCAAAAACATGTCAACAGATCTTTCCCAAAGAGGCTGCCATTTTGGTACAGCCCAGCACTTGGTGGAGAAGCCAAGACAGAAGTACTACAAGTGTAATCCAGCATGGGGAACATCCTAAGTTCAGAACCTTCCTGAGCTACAAACAAACAAAACTCAAGAAAAACTGAAAGGAAGAAAAACAGAGAGGGAGGACAAAGGTTAAAAGTAATGTGTCTATATTTATTTCAGACAAGGAAGAATTCAGAACAAGTAAAATCACCAAAAACAAAAGAAGTGACATTCCATAATGATCAAAGGAATCAATTATCCAACAAAGCACACTGGCGCCTAACATTTTTCTAGCCAACAACAGACTCTAAGTGATATATTTGCAAAGGAAAAAAAATAAACTCACTGCCAGAGTAGGAGACTTCAGAATGTACCTTTCAGTGATAGATAGATGAGTAGGAAGAAATCAATGTGAATATATTTGACTTGAACAGAATTATCAATAGACCTGATTGAATTGTTTTTTATCTAACACTCTATCTACTAAACAAAGCCATGGAATCTTCACAAGCTTTCACAGAAAAATCAATCAAAGTTGGTTAAAATCTACCTTTAAAATCCACTCATAAGTATAGAAGAGAAAGCCTAAAAAATGTGTTCTCATATTACAATAACATAAATATTAAATGAAAATAAAAATAACATTAGAATGTGAGCCAACTATTTGGAAATCAAAATAATAAAAGCAAAACTCAAAACAACAGCAAAACCCTACTTCCAAGTAATGCATGAGTATAGCCTGTAGTATTAAGACAAACTGGAACATGTAAAACCTCTCTGCAATTAGGCTGGTCAGGTTCTCTTTTAAAATGTATTGTTTCTTTTTATGCTTCCGAGGAAGAGATTCCAGGAATCTTGTAAGTTTCTTTTCTTCCAGATTTGTGACTTTTTATTTATTCCCTGAAGCTCATGAGCCTCCCACTCTTCCTGGAGTAGTGTACACACTTATTCTACCTAAGAAATTTTCCCCAGTTTCACCCATGATGGTACAAATAACAAGGCTTTATTTTTGTATGGATGGATGACATTCCTTTGTGTAGAAGTAAATGTTTTCTTTATCTAGTCACCTGTAAATGGACATATAGGTTGATCCCATATCTTTGTTCTTGTGAATGGTCATGCAGTAAGTGTGGAAGGGCAGATACCTCTTTGACATAATCTTTCAACAAACTCAAAAAAAGATACCCACACATAATTCATTCTCTAACAACAAAAATAACAGGAAGCAATAATCACTTTTCCTTACTAAAGCTTAACATCAATGGACTCTATTCCCCCCCCAAAAGATATAGACTAAGAGTTTTGATACGTAAAAAGGACCCACCATTTTGCTTCATACTGGAAATGCACCTCAGTAACAAAGACTACCTCAGAGTAAAAGGATGAGAAGAAAATTTCCAAGCAAATGGTCTCAAAAACCAAACTGGAGTAGCCATTCTAATACTGAATAAAATCAACTTTCAACCAAAAGTTATCAAAAAAGATAAGGGAGGACATTTCATACTCATCAAAGGAAAAATCTACCACGAAGAACTCTCAATTCTGAACATATATGCTCCAAATGCAAGGGTACCAACATTCATAAAAGAAACTTTAGTAAAGCTCAAAGCACACAGTGCACCTCACACAGTAATAGTGGGAGACCCCGCTCTCATCAATGGATACATTGATGAAAACAGAAATTAAACATAGGCACAGTAAAACTAACAGAAGTTATAAACCAAATGGATTTAACAGATATTTATAGAACATTTCATCTTAGAATAAAAGAATGTAGCTTCTTCTCAGTACCTCATTGTACCTTCTCCAAAATTGACCATATAATTGGTTACACAACAGGACTCAAGATATACAAGAAGATTAAAATAATACCATGCATCCTATCAGATCACTACAGACTAAGGCTGGTCTTCAATAACAACAAAAACAACAGAAAGCCCACATACACATATAAGCTGAACAATGAGCTACTCAAAGATAACTTGGACAAGGAAGAAATAAAGAAAGTAAAGACTTTTAGAATTTAGTAAAAATGAAGACAGAACATATCCAAACTTATGGGACACAATGAAACCAGTGCTAAAAGTAAAATTCATAGCTCTGAATGCCTCCAGAAAAAAACTGGAGAAAGCATACACTAACAGCTTGACAGCACATCTGAAAACTCTAGAATAAAAAGAACCAAATACACCCAAGAGGGGTAGATAGCAGGAAATAGTTAAACTCAGGGCTGAAATCATCTAAGTACAAACAAAACAACTATACAAAGAATCAACAAAACCAGGATCTAGTTCTTAGAGAAAATCAACAAGATAAATAAACCCTTAGCCAGACTAACCAAAGGGCACAAAGACAGTCTCCGAATTAATGAAATCAGAAATGAAAAGGGAGACATAACAATAGAAACCAAGAAAATTTAAAAAAAACCATCAGATCCTACTACAAAAGACTATACTGAACAAAACTGGAAAATTGGGATGAAATGGACAATTTTCTGGACAGATACCAGGTACCAAAGTTAAATCAGGATCAGACAAACCATCTAAATAGTATCATAACTTCTAAAGAAATAGGAGCAGTCATTAAGTCTCCCAACCAAATACAACCCAGGACCCAATGGGATTAGAGCAGAATTCTATCAGACCTTTAAAGAAGACGTAATACCAATACTCTTCAAACTATTCCACAAAATAGCAACAGAAGGAACACTATCCAATTCATTCTATGAAGTCACAATTACACTCAAACTTAAACCACAAAAAGGCCCAACAAAGAAAGAGAACTTCAGACCAATTTCACTTGATGAATATCGATGCAAAAATGCTGAATAAAAATTTCACCAACCAAATCCAAGAATACATAAAAACAATCATACATCATGAACAAGTATGCTTCATCCCAGGGATGCAGGGCTGGATCAATATACGGAAATCCATTAACATAATCCACTATATAAACAAACTCAAAGAAAAAAAAATCACATGATCATTTCATTAGATGCTGAAAAAGCATTTGACAATATTCAACATCCCTTCATGTTAAAAGTCTTGGAAAGATCAGGAATTCTAGACCAATACCTAGACATAGTAAAAGCAATATACAGCAAACCAGTAGCCAACATCAAACTAAATGGAGAGAAACTTGAAGCAATTCCACTAAAACCAGGGACTAGACAGGGTTGCCCACTCTCTCACTACCTATTTAATATAGTACTCAAAGTCCTAGCCAGAGCAATTAGATGACAAAATATGGTCAAAGGGATACAAATTGGAAAGGAAGAAGTCAAAATATCACTATTTGCAGATGATATGACAATATACTTAAGTGACCCCAAAAATTCCACCAGAGAACTCCTAAACCCAATAAACAACTTCAGCAAAGTGGCTGGATATAAAATTAACTCAAACAAATCAGTAGCCTTCCTATACTCGAAGGATAAACAGGCTGAGAAAGAAATTAAGGTATCAACACCCTTCACAATAGTCACAAATAACAAAAAATACCTTGGTGTGACTCTAACCAAGCAAGTGAAAGATTTGTATGACAAGAACTTCAAGTCTCTGAAGAAAGAAATCAAAAAAGACCTCAGAAGATGGAAAGATCTTCCATGCTCATTGATTAGCAGGATTAATATGGTAAAAATGGCCATCTTGTCAAAAGCAATCTATAGATTCAATGCAATCCCCATCAAAATTCCAACTCAGTTCTTCATAGACTTAGAAAGAGCAATTCTCAAATTCATCTGGAATAACAAAAAACCTAGGATAGCAAAAACTATTCTCAACAATAAAAGAACTTCTGGAGGAATCACCATCCCTGACTTCAAGCTGTACTACATACAGAGCAGAAGTGATAAAAAACTGCATGGTATTGGTACAGAGACAGGTAGGTAGATCAAGGGAATAGAAATGGAGACCCAGAAAAGAAGCCACACAACTATGATCACTTGATTATTAACAAAGGAGCTAAAACCATCCAGTGAGAAAAAAGACAGCACTTTCAACAAATGGTGCTGGTTCACCTGGAGGTAAGCATTTAGAAAAATGCAGATCGATCCATTCTTATCTGCTTGTAAAAAGCTCAAGTCCAAGTGGATCGAGTACCTCCACATAAAACCAGATATACTAAAAGAAATAGAAGAGAAAGTAGGGAAGAGCCTCGATTACCTGGGAACAAGGGAAAATTTCCTTAACAGAACACCAATAGCTTATGCTCTAAGATCAACAATTGACAAATGGGTCCTCATGAAATTGCAAATCTTCTATAAGGCAAATGACACTGTCATTAGGACAAAACAGCAAGCAACAGATTGGGAAAAGATCTTTACCAATCCTACATCTGGTAGAGGGCTAATATCCAATATATACAAAGAACTGGAGAACTTAGACTCCAGAGAACCAAATAACCCTATTAAAAATGGGGTACAGAGCTAAACAAAGAATTCTCAACTGAGGAATACAGAATGGCTGAGAAGCACCTAAAGAAATGTTCAACATCCTTAGTTATCAGGGAAATGCAAATCAAAACAACCCTGCGAGTCTACCTTACACCAGTCAGAATGTCTAAGATCAAAAATTCAGGTGACAGCAGATGCTGGTGAGGATGTGGAGAAAGAGGAACACTCCCCCATTGTTGGTGGGATTGCAAACTGGTACAATTACTGTGGAAATCATTCTGGAGGTTCCTCAGAAAACTGGACATAATACTACCTGAAGTCCCAGCTATATTACTCCTGGGCATATACCCAAAAGATGCTCCAACATATTATAAGAACATATGCTCTACTGTGTTCATAGCAGCCTTTTTAATAATAGCCAGAAACTGGAAACAGCCCAGATGTCCTTCAACAGAGGAATGGATACAGAAAAATGTGGTACATTTACACAATAGAGTACTACTCAGCTATTAAAAACAATGACTTTATGAAAGTCTTAGGAAAATAGATGGAATTAGAAAATATCATCCTGAGAGAGGTAACCCAGTCACAAAAGAACATACATGGTATGCACTCACTGATAAATGAATATTAGCCCCAAAGCTCGGAATATCCAAGATACAATTCTCAGACCACATGAAGCTCAGGAAGAAGGAAGACCAAAGTGTGAACGCTTCAGTCCTTTTTAGAAGGGGGAACAAAATACTCATGGGAGGAAATATGGTGACAAAGTGTGGAAGAGAGACTGAAGGGAAGGCCATCCAGAGGCTGCCCCACCTGCAGATCCATCTCATATTCAGAGACCAAACGCAGACACTATGGCAGATGCCAAGAAGTGCTTGCTGACAGAAGCCTTATATAGCTGTCTCCTGAGAGGCTCTGCCAGAGCCTGACAAATACAGAGGCTGATGCTCACAGCCAATAATTGGACAGAACACAGGGTCCCCAATGGAGGACCTGAAAGAGCTGAAGGGGTTTGTAACCCCATTGGAAGAACAACAATATCAACCAACCAGACCCCCCCCCCCCGAGCTCTCAGGGACTAAACCACAAACCAAAGAGTACACATGGAGCAACCCATGGCTGCAGCAGCATATGTAGCAGAGGATGGCCTTGTTGGACATCAGTGAGAGGAGAGACCCATGGTCCTATAAAGGCTTGATGCCCCAGTGTAGTGGAATGCCAGGGCAATGAGGTGAGTGTAGGTGAGTGGGTGGGGGAGCAACTTCCTAGAAGCAGAGGGAGGGAGGATGGAATAAGGGGCTTCTGCAGGGGAAACTGTGAAAGGGGATAACATTTGAAATGTAAATAAATAAAATATCCAATAAAAAAATAAATGGTAGTTATTAGTGGCATTGCAGGGTCACATGACATATTTCTGGCAAACTTGAGAAAGTTGGAGTTACTTCCCACAATCACTGTGCTAATTTACATTCCTACCAGCAGTGTACTCGAGTCTCTTTTTCTTTGACAGCATTTATTATTTTCTATCTTTTTGATGATAGCTATTCTGGTACACATGAATGCTATCTCGTTCTCTTTTGACTTGTGTTTTCCTGATGATTAATGGTGCCATTAGCTTTTACATTTAGCCTTTTGTATGTTTTGTTGAGAAATGTCTATTCAGGTCATTTGGCTGTTTTGCTCGTACAAGTGATAGAGTCTTACTATGTTGCCCACAGTGGCCCTAAATCTCTAAACCTATTATTACATATACCTCCTCAGTTCTTTGCTCACTGGTATGTTCCCTTATTCTTGGCATTCATTAACTTTTAACTTAGGTCATTGTTGTTTATGGTGCTGCATTTCTTACATATTCTGTATAATTATCCATTATTGAATATGAATACTTTAGAAATACATTTAATATTTCATATATTATGTCATAAACCTATTGTTCTGTAGTAAAACACATATTGCATAAAGTATATCATTGGCCAGGTGTGGTGGTATGTGCTTTTAATTCCAGAACTCAAGAGGTAGGGGCAGCATGATCTCTATGAACTTGGGGCCAGCCTGGTCTATATAGAAAGCTCCAGGACATCTAAGACTACATGAAGATACCCTCTCTCAAAAAAATAAAACAATGACAATCAACCCATACCACTGTGGCCAACTGAAGCCTGTGGTTCTGTACTGTGCTAAATGCCTTTATATTCCTCTGTAACCAGTCTTAGAAGGCTAAAGCTCTATAACCTTTTAACAACTCTATCAAAAAGTAACTGAACAAGTAATCAAAATTATGACCCAAACTTCCCTGAAAAGAAGAAAGAAACATGTTAGTCATTAATTGCTTCCATGCAAAGAAAACTTGAGTGTCCAATCTTTGTTTCCACTGTTCAGAAACAATGACACATGTAAAAGGCTCAGGAGGGACCTATCTGCACAGTCTTTCACAACAAAGGCAGTTCATATTCATATTCTTTCATGGTGGGTAGATACTTTGCTGTGCTATTCTAAGAAAAAGATATTAAATGCCTGGAAAATACTTTCAAAATATTAGTAGAGTAGTTTTACATCTGAGTGAGCTTTATCCTCACTGAGATAAATTTAAACTAAGTTCTTTTTAGGAAATATTATTTTTGTGTGCAGATGGCATTTTGAAGTGAAAAACTACATGACTTACTTGACTTTCCTCAAAAACTAAACAGTGCTATTTACACCTTTTCAACTAGAAAAACTAGTGATACCTGGGAAGAGGTAACCTCATCTGAGGAGTGGCCTCCATCAGATTGGCCTGCAGGAATATTTCTGCATCATTTTCTAACTGATAGTAGATGTGTGAGGACCTATCTCTCTATAGGTGTTGCCATCTCTGGGCAGATGGTACTAAGTTATGTAAGAAATATTACTTAAAGTGTAACTGGAAGCATGCCAGTAAGTATGCAGTCTTCCTCCATTTCTCTGTGGCTTCTGCTTCAGTTTCTGCCTCCAGGTTCTTGTCTTAAGTTCCTATCCCACCTTCTTTTAAGTATGGAATGTATCCTGTAAAATAAAATAAACCTTTTCATTTCCCCAAGTGGCTTTTGTCATGAAGTATACACAGCAACGAATAGCAAAATCTTATTGTGATGGACCTGACCATGTAACTGGGGGAGGATTGCAGAAGGATTTCAGAGTTTGGGGCTGAAAAAAACATTTTCAGTAGTCTAATGAGCTGTTCTATGGAAGCTTGAAAGATAAGAATTCTGAGGTATTCTTCTCCCTCCCAAGTGGGACTGAGGTATCCTCACTTGGGCCCTTCAGCTTGTTGACCTTTTTGAGTTCTGTGGACTATATCTTGGGTATTCTGTACTTTTTTTTTTTTTTTTTTTTTGGTAATATCCACTTATTAGTGAGTGCATACCATACATGTCCTTTTGGTTCTGAGTTATCTCACTCAGGATATTTTTTATTTCCCTCCATTTGCCTGCAAAACTCAGGATAGCTGAGTAGTATTCCATTGTGTAAATGAACCACATTTTCCATATCCATTCTTCTGTCCTGGGACATCTTGGTTTTTTCCAGCTCCGGCTATTATAAATATGGCTGCTGTGAGCATCATGAAACACGTGCCTTTGTGGCTTGGTGGGGCATCTTTTGGGTATATTCCCAAAAGTGGTATTGTTGGGTCTTCAGGTAGATCTACTTCTAATTTTTTGAGGAACCTCCACATTGATTTCCAGAGTGATTGTACCAGTTTGCAATCCCACCAGCAATGGAGGAGTGTTCCTCTTTCTCCACATCCTCACTAACATGTGTTGTCACCTGAGGTTTTGATCTTAGCCATTCTGATTGGTGTAAGGTGGAATCTCAGGGTTGTTTTGATTTGCATTTCTCTGATCACTAAGGAGTTTGAACATTTCTTTAGCCATTTGAGATTCCTCGGTTGTGAATTCTCAGTTTAGTTCTATATCCTATTTTTTTCATTGGGTTGTTTGGTTTTTTTTTTTTTTTTTTTTTTTGGAGGTTAGCTTCTTGAGTTCTTTATATATTTTGGATATTAGCCCTCTATCATATATGGGGTTAGTGAAGTTTTTTTTCTCAATTTGTAGGTTACTGATTTGTCTTATTGACTATGCCCTTTGCCTTACAGAAGCTTTTCAGTTTCATGAGGTCCCATTTACCGATTCTTGATCTTAGAGTGAGAGCCATTGGAGTTCTGTTTAGGAAATTTCCCCTATTGGCAATGAGTTCAAGGCTCTTTACCCCTTTTTCTTCTATTAGATTCAGTGCATCTGGTTTTATGTTAAAGTTCTTGATCCACTTGAACTTGAGCTTTGTGTAAGGTAACAAATATGGGTCTACTTTCATTTTTCTACATACAGACAGCCAGTTAGACCAGTACCATTTATTGAAGATGCTTTCTTTTTTTGATTGTATATTTTTGCCTTCTTTGACAAAGATCAGGTGTAAGTGTGTGGTTTTATTTCTGGGTCTTCAATTCTATTCCACTGGGAGGGAGGCACCTGGGAGGGAAAGGAGATGGGTGGGAGGAGAGAGGTACATGATCTGGTATTAGATAGGTGAAAAGGACTGAGGCAGTGAGGGCCAGCAGAAAAAAATGGAAACAGGCAACCTTGGGAGGTAGGAGGTTGGGAAGACCCTCTAGAATATGCCAGAGACCTGGGAGGTGAGAGACTCTCAGTACTCAAAGGGAGGGACTCTAGATGAAATGCCCTAAGGTGGGGAGAGGGAACTTGTAGAGCCTACCTCCAGAAAAAAGACAGGACATCGAGTGAGGGATGGGGTTGCTATCCCACAGTCAAAACTCTGACTCAAAATTTTTCTGTCTGAAAAAACTGCAGGGATGGAAATGGAGAAGAACCTGAGAAAAGGAAGGTACAGCGACAGGCCCAAAGTACGATCTAGCTCAAGGGTAGCCCCAAGGCCTAACACTATTACTGACGCTATGGAGCTCTCCCAAAAAGCAACTGAAAGAGTCAGATGCAGATATTTGTACCCAACCAATGACCAGAAGCTGCTGACCCATGTGGTTGAATTAGAGGAAAGCTGAAAGAATCTGAGGAGGAGGATGATCCTGTATGAGGACCAGCAGTCTCAATTAACTTGGACCCCTGAAATCTCTCAGACACTGGACCACCAACCAGGCAGCATACACCAGCTGATATGAGGCCCCTAACGCATATACAGCAGAGGACTTCCAGGGCAGTCAGAGAAGATGCATCTAACCCTCAAGAGACTGAAAGCCCCAGGAGGTTTAGAGGTCTGGTGGGGTGGAGGTGAGGTTATCCTCATGGAGACAGGGGGCGTGGAGGAATTATGGGATGTGGAACAGTTGAAGAGTGGTCTGGGAGGGGAATAAACTCTGAAGTGTAAAAATTAAAAATAAAAATAAAATTAAAAAGTAAAGAATTCTGAGGCAAATGCTTATGGTGGAGGCTTAGATGGTGAAGTTTCAGAAGAAAGCAGAAGAGTTCCTCAAAGATTGTATAAAGTGTTCATACATCTTTTGAACTAAGGATCTCTGGTTTATGATCAACTGGGGCTGAGGAGTCACCCATAGTTTTATTTTATTTTATTTTTTTACATTTCAAAAGTTTTTACCTTTTCAGATCTCCCCTTTGGAACCTCCCCATTCCCTGCACCTGCCACTATGGGAGTATTCCCCACCCACCCACCCACCCATCCACTCTTGTCTTCCCTTCTTGGCATTATCCTATACTGGGGGATCTAACACCATTAGGCACAAGGGCCTCTGCTCCCCATGATGTCTATCAAGACCCTCCTCTGCCGCATATGTGGCCAACACTATGGGTCCCTCCATGTGTATTCTTTGGTTGGTGATTCAGTCTCTGGGAGTATCAAGGAATCAGGCCAGTGGACACTGTTGCTTCCGTCCTGGGGCTGCGAACTCCCTCAGCTCCTTCAGTCTCTTCTCCAAGTCCTCCATCTGGGACTGGTACAGTGAGTACATATTGTGTTCATTCTTTTGTGACTGCATTACCTCTCTCAGGATGATATTTTCAAGTTCCATCAAATTGTCTGCGAATTTCATGAAGTCATTGTTTTTAATAGCCGAGTAATATTCCATTGTATAAATGTACCACATTTTCTGTATCCATTCCTCTGTTAAGGGACATCTGAGTTGTTTCCATTTTCTGGCTATTATAAATATGGCTGCTATGAGCATAGAGGAACATGTGTCTTTATTACATGTTGGAGCATCTTCTGGGTATATGCCCAGGAGTGGAATAGCTGGGTCCTCAGGTAGTACTATGTTCATTTTTCTGAGGGTCCGCCAAACTGATTTCCAGAGAGGTTGTATCAGCTTGCATTCCCACCAGCAATGGAGGAGTGTTCCTCTTTCTCCACATCCTCACCAACATCTGCTGTCACCTGAATTTTTAATCTTAGCCATTTTGACTGGTGTGAGGTGAAATCTCAGGGTCTGAGACTTTTCCACATTTTCTCTTCTACTAGATTCAGTGTATCTGGTTTTATGTGGAGGTCCTTGATCCACTTGGACTTGAGCTTTGTACAGGGAGATAGGAATGGATCAATTCTAAATCTTCTACATGTAGACTGCCAGTTGAACCAGCACCATTTGTTGAAGATGCTGCCTATTTTCCACTGGATGGTTTTAGTACCTATGATCAAGTGACCTTAGGTGTGTGGGTTCATTTCTGGGTCTTTGGTTCTGTTCCATTGATCTTCCTGCCTGTCACTGTACCAATACCATGCAGTTTTTATCACTACTGCCATGTAGTACAGCTTGAGGTCAGGGAGGCTGATTCCCCCGGAATTCCTTTTATTGTTGAGAATAGTTTTTGCTATCCTGGGTTTTTTTTTTATTCTATATGAATTTGAGAATTGTTCTTTCTAAGGCTATGAAGAATTGAGTTGGGATTTTGATGGGGATTGCATTTAATCTGTAGATTGCTTTCGGCAGGATGGCCATTTTAACTATATTAATCCTGCCAATCCATGAGCATGGGAGATCTTTCCATCTTCTGAAGTCTTCTTCAATTTCTTTCTTCAGAGACTTGAAATTCTTGTCAAACAGATATTTCTTTTGTTTGGTTGGAGTCACACCAAGATATTTTATATTGTTTGTGACAATTGTGAAGAGTGTAATTTCCCTAATTTCTTTCTCAGCCTGTTTATCCTTCCAGTATAGGAAGGCTACTGATTTGCTTGAGTTAATTTTGTATCCAACCACTTTGCTGAAGTTGTTTATCAGCTGTAACAGATCCCTGATGGAGTTTTTCAGGTCACTTAAGTATACCATCATATCATCTGAAAATAGTGATATTTTG
Organism: Rhynchomys soricoides; assembly: GCA_019843965.1. NCBI lineage: Eukaryota > Metazoa > Chordata > Mammalia > Rodentia > Muridae > Rhynchomys > Rhynchomys soricoides. The sequence goes on along the minus strand of JADRCH010000036.1, from coordinate 275,129 downwards.
ATTTGTTCCTTTCCAATTTGTATCCCTTTGACCTCCTTTTGTTGACTAATTGCTTTACCTAGAATTTCAAGTACTATATTGAATAGATAGGGAGAGAGAGGACAGCTTTGCCTAGTCTCTGATTTTAGTGGGATTGCTTCGAGTTTCTCTCCATTTAGTTTGAAGTTGGCCACTGGTTTATTCTATATTGCTTTTACTATGTTTAGGTAGGCTCCTTGAATTCCTGATCTTTCCAAGACTTTTATCATGAAAGGATGTTGAACTTTGTCAAATGCTTTTTCAGCATCTAATGAAATGACCATGTGGTTTTTTTTTCATTGAGTTTGTTTATGTAGTGGATTACATTGATGGATTTCTGGGTATTGAACCATCCCTGTATCCCTGGGATGAAGCCTATTTAGTCATGGTAAATGATCATTTTGATGTGTTCTTGGATTCGGTTTGCAAAAATTTTATTGAGTATTTTTGCATTGATATTCATAACGGAAATTGGTCTGAAGTTTTCTTTTATTGTTGGGTCTTTATGGTGTTTGGTATCAGTGTAACTGTGGCCTCATAGAATGAATTGGGTAGTGTTCCTTCTGTTTCTATTTTGTGGAATAGATTGAAGAGTATTGGTATTAGGTCTTCTGTGAACGTCTGGTAGAATTCTGCACTGAACCCATCTGGTCTTGGGCTTTTTTTGGTTGGGAGACTTATATTGAATGCTTCTATTTCTTTAAGCATTATGGGACTGTTTAGATAGTTTATCTGATCCTTATTTAACTTTCTTAATTGGTATCTGTCTAGAGACTTGTCCATTTCCTTCACATTTTCCAATTTGGTTGCATACAGGCTTTTGTAGTAGGATCTGATGATTTTTTTAATTTCCTCAGAATCTGTTGTTATATCTCCCTTTTCATTTCTAATTTTGTTAATTTGCATACTGTCTCTGTGCCCTCTGGTTAGTCTGGCTAAGGGTTTATATATCTTGTTGATTTTCTCAAAGAATCAGCTCCTGTTTTTTTTGATTCTTTGCATAGTTCTTTTAGTTTCTACTTGGTTGATTTCAGCCCTTAATTTGATTATTTCCTACCTTCTACTCCTCTTGGGTGTATTATCTTCTTTTTGTTCTAGAACTTTCAGGTGTGCTGTTAAGCTGCTAGTATATGCTCTCTCCAGTTTCTTTTTGGAGGCATTCAGAGCTATGAGTTTTCCTCTTAACACTGCTTTCATTGTGTCCCATAGGTTTGGGTATGTTATACTTTCATTTTCATTAAATTCTAGAAAGCCTTTAATTTCTTTCCTTATTTCTTCCTTGACCAAGTTATCATTGAGTAGAGCATTGTTCAGCTTCCATGTATATGAGAGCTTTCTATTGTTGCTGTTGCTGCTGCCATTGAAGACCAGCCTTATTTCGTAGTGATCTGATAGGATGCATGGGATTATTTCAATCTTCTTATATCTGTTGAGGTTTGTTTTGTGACCAATTATATGATCAATTTTAGAGAAGGTACCATGAGGTGCTGAGAAGAAGGTATGTTCTTTTGATTTAGTATGAAATGTTCTATAGATATCTGCTAAATATGTTTGGTTCATAACATCTTTTAGTTTCACTGTGTCTCTGCTTAGTTTGTGTTTCCAAGATCTGTCCATTGATAATAGTGGGGTGTTGAAGTCTCTCACTATTATTGTGTGAGGAGCAATGTGTGCTTTGAGCTTTAGTAAAGTTTCTTTTATGAATGTGGGAGCTCTTGCATTCAGGGCATAGGTATTCAGAATTCAGATTTCTTTTTGGTAGATTTTTCCTTTGATGAGTATGAATTGTCCTTCCTTATCTTTTGTGATGACTTTTGGTTGAAAGTCAATTTTATCCGATATTAGAATGGCTACTCCAGCCTTTTTTCTTGGGGCCATTTGCCTGGAAAATTGTTTTCCAGCCCTTTACTCTGAGGTAGTGTTTATCTTTAACATGGAGGTGTGTTTCCTGGATGCCGCAAAATGCTGGGTCCTGTTTATGGATCCAGTCTGTCAGTCTATGTCTTTTTATTGGGGAGTTGAGACCATTGATGTTAAGAAATATTAAAGAATAGTGATTGTTATTTCCTGTTATTTTTGATGTTGTTTATATTGTTTGTGTGGCTATCTTCTTTTAAGTTTGTTGAAAGACTACTTTCTTGCTTTTTCTTGGGTGTAGTTTCCCTCCTTGAGTTGGCATTTTCCATCTGTTATTCTTTGTAGTACTGGGCTTGTGGAAATATACTGTGCAAATTTGGATTTTTCATAGAATATTTTGGCTCCACCATCTATGATTATTGAGAGTTTTGCTGGATATAGCAGCCTGGGTTGGCATTTGTGTTCTTTTAGAGTCTGTATGAGATCTGCCCAGGATCTTCTAGCTTTCATAGTGTTTGGTGAGAAGTCTGGTGTAATTCTGATAGGTCTGCCTTTATATGTTACTTGCCCTTTTTCTCTTACTGCTTTTAATATTCTTACTTTATTTTGTGTATTTGGTGTTTTGACTATAATGTGACGGGAGGAATTCCTTTTCTGGTCCAGTCTATTTGGCATTATGTAGGTTTTTTTTATATTTATGTTCATCTCTTTTTTTAGGTTAGGGAAGTTTTCTTCTATAATTTTGTTGAAGATATTTACAGTACTGGTCCTTTAAGTTGGGAATCTTCCCTCTCTTCTATACCTATTTTCCTCAGGTTCTGTCTTCTCATTGTATCCTGGATATTCTGGATGTTTTGGTTTAGGAACTTTTTGCATTTTGTGTTTTCTTTGACTGTTGTGTCCATGTTTTTTATGGTATCTTCCACACTTAAGATTCTCTCTTCCATTTCTTGTATTCTGTTGGTGATGCTTGTATCTATGACTCTTGGTATCTTTCCTATGTTCTCTAACTCCAGGGTTGTCTCCTATTGTGATTTCTTTATTGTTTCTACTTCTGTTTTTAATTCCTGAATGGTTTTGTTCATTTATTTGATTGTGTTTTCCTATAATTCTGCCTGTTTGATTGCATTTTCCTGTAATTCTTTAAGGGATTTTTGTGTGACCTCTTTAAGGGCTTCCAGTTGTTTACCTGTGTTCTCTTGTATTTATTTAAGGGAGTTATTTATTTCCTTCTTAAAATCTTCTATCATCCACTTGAGATGTGATTTTAAGTCTGAGTCTTGCTTTTCTCATGTGTTGGGGTATCCAGGGCTTGCTGTGGTGGGAGATCTGGGTTCTGATGATGCCAAGTAGTCTTGGTTTCTGTTCCTCGTGTTCTTGCCCTTGCCTTTCACCATCTGGTTATCTCTGGTGTTAGTTGGTCTTACTCTCTCTGACTGTGGCTTGTCTTTCCTGCAAGCCTAGTTGTCAATACTCCTTGGAGACAAGTTCTTTCTAAGAGGTATTTGGGTTTAGAGAGTTGTGGTTCAGGGTCAGCTCTAGAGTGAAGACAGAAACAAGAAGGATCTAATCCCCAGCTGACCCTTGTTTCCTGTGTCTGCTAGAGTCCCTCTTGGTCCAGTGAATTTGAAAAGAAGTGGTGGTCCTGCCTGTGCTTAAAAGTGTGTCAGCACTCCTGGTATACCAGTTCTTCTGGCACTGTTTGAGTATAGAGCCCTGTGTCACAGGATCTGCTCTCCAGCCACCAAAAGAAACCAGATCCCTCTTCCTCAGTTCCTGTAACCTGGGTATTCCAGGTGGGTCCCTCTAGGTAGTCAGTCTTGTCCCCACTTCTGGGAGGGTAGCTTTCTCCCAGCACTGTTTGGCTATGAAGCCCTGGTGGCCCATGCAGAGGACTCCCGCCACAGATGGAAACCAGAAGACTCTTACCTCCCGGCTGTTCCTCAACCCCTGCGTCTGGAGCCCTCCTTTCACTGGCTTTTCCACACACAAGGGCCCACCCATAGTTAATAAGAGACCAGTATCATTAAATTGAAATTTTTGTTTTAATATGACAATTGTGCTAATTAGCTCTGACTAAAAAATCTATGAAAAATAAAAGACCAACATAGTTAAAGTAAACCCTCCTGGGAAGTATTTTCTAAGGGTCAGCACACAGAAGCTGTGGTCTAAATGGGACCAAGGAGACATTTAAAATTGGAAGCTGAACTTGGCAAGGTGTAAGCTGCTTTTAGACAGTTTCTTGTTTTTAAGGTCTGAAGGAGTTATAGAGAACAGCTGAGTCTTGGCAGTACAAGAGATCAAAAGAGGGTATTGGTAAAGGCACAGCCTAAGCTACAGTGGAGACGCCAGGATTGAGAGGGTCATGGTGCAAAACTGAGCCTTGTCATCATGTGGCAGGGCAGAGTCCATTTAGAGGCCAGGAGCGTCTACTGATGGAGAAGTAATATCAGCTGTGGTGGAAGCTATGCATATTGGAGATGCCAGGAATACGAGATAACAGATAAGGGCAGTGGCAAATGAGAGTGGAGCGAGTTTAATCCTGTAGATCAAACTGTAAATTCTGAAGATTGTACAGCCTGAGAACCTAGAAGACTGTGAGCTTTAAATGTCAGACACTGAGGAACAGAATTTGAGCTACTGTGATAGACTTGCATTTTATTTTTATCTGATTGTAGCTACCCCCTCATTCTTCCCTTCTAGAATAAGAAGTACATATGTGTGTGTGTTTGTGTGTGTGTGTGTGAGTAATTTGAAAACTATTATAAAATATAAAAATATGTAAGTTATATATGTATTTTACAGGATCTTACAGTTGAGAATCTTTGAACTTTAAAAAGATGTTAAACCTTAAAAGTACTTCACTTTTTTTATAAGATCAAGGGGCTTTGAAAGCTGTTCTGTGTTTTATATTGTGACATTAACAGGAAATCTTTGGGACAAATGGGAAAAGAAAGGTTATGGTTTAAAGTGTTGTGCTTATACATAAAGTTGCCAAGAAGTAGAATAAACTGGTTAGATTTGTCAAATTTACACATACCTAGTCACATGTGGAAAGAACAAATCTCAGTTGAGAAATGGTCTCCATCAGATTGGCCTGTGGAATTCCTATGATATAGAAGCTGAGATTTTAATGCTGAGAAACTTCTATACTCATTTTCAGAGCAGGATGAGTAGTTAGCAACTTTAGGAGCAGTAACCACTGAACACTTTTCCTAGATTTCTAGCTAGCACTTATCATTGTTTTCCAGAGGGTTATTTTTAATGGGAAGAGACAGAATCTGGGTTTAATTTTGATTTTGATTTCCCTGATGACAAAGAGTGTTAAATACATTGACATGAATTAACTTTATCCTAAAAGGTTAGAAATTAATAAATTTCTAGACACTAAAACTGAACAGAGAACATTTCAAAACTTAAGTAATACAATAGCAAACAATAATGCTGAAATTGTATTTTAAAATAATTTCTCAACAAAAGAAAGCTAGGGATCAGATGGTGAATTAAGTGCTGAATTCTTGTAGATAATTTCAAATGAACAATGTATATTCTTCACAATATTCCCAGAAACAGGGAGTAAAAGAATACTTCAAATTTCAAAACTAGTAGAGTATGACACTAGTGTTTCCTTGACACTAAAAGCAGATAAATATGCAAAAAGAAACTCTAGATCAATTTTCGTAATGAATAGTAACCTCCATAATAAAGTGCTTTCATTGAATTCAACAGTGCAAAAATGATCAGACATCACAATCATGTGGATTCACTCCAGGGATGCAACATTGTATCACTCTAGGCAAATCAATAGACGTAATATAGTGTATATACAAAGCCAAAATACATGCATTGCCCCAAGAGATGTAGAAAAGGCCTTCAACTAAGTCTTTAATGATAACTAATCATCTAAGGATTTACTTCAATATAATAAAGGCTACATATGATATATTCTGAGTTATCATTATAGTGAATGGATAAAACACAAAAGCATTTTGTGCAAGGTCAGGAATAAGATGAAGTTGTTCACTATATGCACTATTATTCAGTACACTGTTTTAAATCTTTGCCAGAGAAATAGGCATGAGAAAGACAGTGAAATGAAGAAGTCAAAAGATCTATGTTTTCATATGATATAATCCTATACTAAACATATTCTTAAAAATTCCAACAGTAGAACCGAGAATCTGTTGAACACTTTAGTGAAGTAGCATGATACAATATAGCCATATAAAAACAGATAGCTTTACCATACAGTATCAATGAATTTTCTGAAAAAGTAGTCAGGAAAACAACTATATTTGTTATGCCCTAAAATACATATATTGTTATACATAAACTTAGCCAATATTCACAGGTACAGCTATAATTTTTAAAAAGGGACTATAGGAAGAATCTATAACTAGTAAGAGCAGAAGGAAAGATGGGCAATTTCATGGCTGACAGGAGAAATGTGGCTAAAATGCCCTTTCCTAAGCCATTCAAATCCAGCACATTCCCTTGAAAGTCCCAAGAATATGATTCACACAAAATGGCCATTAATATACTCTCAAATAGATACAATTATAATTGGACAATTTATAATCAAGATAAATTTAAAAGAAGTAAACTTTGCTTTCTGAAGTTATGTTCACTTACTTTTTAATATTTAAAAATAATACTTTATGTGTAACTTAACAGAATTTCATTTCTAGTATTAGACTTTTATTTTTTCTTTTCCCTCTTACCTAGTACATCAGTTGGCACAGTATGCTTGCGTTATAGGCTAACATGACAAATACTTTTCAAGGGATCCACAAATATATTTTCTCATTAGCTTTCAGCAGTAAATAAAAGGCAGAGACCATAGATTACTCTCTTTCATAAAGTTTTCAAGCTTCCTGTTAAGGAATTAGACCCATTCACTCCTTTTCACATGGTGTTGATCTTTTTATTATAATATAACAAGTCCAGGATTACCACATGTCTGCTGTAGTGTATAATCTACTGCCTCCTTTTGTGCTGTCCCTTTCAATCTTGGGAACATCAGGATTTTAACAGGGCAGTCACTGTTCCTAATTCCCTTCAAATTTTAAATTTAATGTTGGAGATGTAGCAATGTGTATAAGGTGTTGTCTAAGAGAATTTATTACACAGCACAAGGAAGAACTTCAGCCCATAACAACCAACTATGTGATGTTGCAAGCAAATCCTCAGTAGTCAAATTATCATTACATAAGGTCATCCTTCCATTTATGCTGTGTAAAATGACAGTATTTCCTTGCCTGGCCTTTAATTCAATACCTTACCTCTGTTTCTTAAAAAAAAAAAAAAAATGAGTTCAATGATAGAATAATATTGATGAAGGAGCTTAGTGATAGGTGGTGGAATAAATTAGTCTAAGCCAGAGGCAAAGGTGGCATGGCCTCAGTTCAGTACAGACTCCGAAGGAGTGTTCTTGGTGAATGGAAGTAATTGTCCTAGCCACTTTGTGGAAATGTCTGCAGATAAAATTACCTTAGAAATAAGAGGCTAGCCCATCATGCCCAGACAACCCACACTTCTTTTATCTTTGACACTGCAGTCTTTAGCTCACAGCCAGGAAATGAGCTAGACCAGGAAGGAAAATGTCAATATGTCAATATGACAATTGTCAATATGTCAATCATCCAGTCAATTAAAAAGATAACAACTGGTTCTAGAATAAGAAATTGCTAGTCCTTTTCCTAAAGACGTTATTCATGTGGTAATCATCTAAAAGCCCAGGGCAGAAATCTCCAAATGTATTTCCTCCAGATACTTTATAATTCAGTCAAATATTACTATCCTCTCTCCAAATTCAGGTAAACACAGGTCTCAGTCTGGAGATCCTCACAGTCCCAGCAAATTTCAAACTGTTCTGTTTGGAGCTATCTGTTCGGTGCTAATTTCCTTTCTTTCTCCTCTGTAGGTTGAGCAGAGTAAAGCTCATAGAATAAGACTGAGAAATGAAAAATTGTAGCTTGATCCCTAAAGAGTGTTGAATGCCAGGAATAGCTTGTTCCCTTTTGGTACAGAGGCTTGACCCTAAACAGACTATTTTCACTTTATGACAGTTTTAATCCAGTGTTCTGCAAACCTTTGGCAGAGTAGATTGTGCCATGTACCTGTCGTTCTGTTAAGTTCACATCTTGAGGTCCTTTGCCTGAACATTCCATTGTTAGTCACTTATTCTAGAAGCTTATAGTGAATCAAACACTGGTCTCTAAAGAAAAGTGAGTTTCTGTTGCAAAACATATAACACTGTATCTGCATATTAGTGGATAATTCACAGAAGATTAAACTTGCTATAGCATGAAAGTCTTCCTGAGAATGAAAATAAAGACAAGAGAGAAAAGGCAAGTGACACTGGGCAGAGCTCTCCAGAATATTTTGAAGCGTGATGGGACTACAAGGAAGTCCTCACTGAGGCCCATATTTTCCTGAATTCAGGAAGTGGCAGATATTTGGCTAAATTATGTAGTACCTGGAAGAAGTGCAATTGGAGATTGTGTCTTCATGTTTTATACAGGACTATATGAAAAGCATACTTTAGCAAGGGTTGAAGACAAAGTCTCATTAGTATACTACTAGCTGTTGACATTTAAATGGAACAGATGATCTACAGTTTAACAGTTGCTATTTTCTTTAACTTAGTATATTTTATTGAGACCACACTTGAGAAGAGAGCTAATAGGAATATCATGCCTAGAAAATATTCGTTAGTGACTGAAATCTCAAGTACTCCTTCCAGGGAGGAAACCTTATTTCGACTTGTAGATGTGGTCCACTGGAAAAGCACCCATGGCATCCTCCTGGCCATCGCCCTCACTGCGCTGTGTAGCACAGGGATTATTTGTGTTAGGGAGCCAGTAACCTGACTTTATTTTTAATCACTAAACAAACTTTCCAAGTATGAATTTCTGAATCTGGGTCATGATGATTGACTAAATATGCATTATTTGTTTCACTAACTATGAGAAACACTCAGTATCATTTATCATTTAATGCTGAAGCCTCCAGGGCCTACTTGGTCAATGGCTGCAGACTTCTAGAGTGTTCATTTTCTAAATTTTATTTATGTCAATTTATACTGTTTTGACATTTTTACAAAAGATAAAGTGCCGTAGAAAGTATTTAAGCAACTATAGAAGCCATTACACTAGGTTCTTCATTTCCTGTTCTGATCATCTGCAATGCTGTTGTAAACCAAGAAGATCAAGCATGAGTGCCTTGGAAATAAGATAGTTGGTATTTTCTATTTCTGTAACTTTGCTGAGAATCTTCTCTACATTTATCTTTAAGCACTTTCACGTGGTACTTTCCTCAGAATTTACAAGAAATGAAAACCACACCAGACTAAGGTGGATCCTGAGTTATACTGTTCATACTTTACTGTCTATGTCCCACCTTGTTGGTATTTTGGAATACGACTCACACTTCTATCAAACACTAAATAATGTTTATGCTTGCTGCCATGCTTTCTAAGTCATAAGCAAATATCTCTAATGTCTTATTCCATAAATCTGAAATTCTAGACCTCTTCTCATAGTTGCTGGCAGGGCAAACATACCTCCTCTTTTAACCATACCTGTTATAGTTCATAACATGAATGCCCCCCCCCCCTCCATAAGTGGAGAAGGGACATGAGGCTATTTGAAACTTCCTGGAGATTTCCACTATCAGTATTTCAAACCAGTCACTGACAAGAAGGAAATCACACACATGAAACCTAATGTGTGCTTGAGCAGTCAGATTAGCGGTATGTCTATAGACTAAGTGATATTTCCTGAAGCCATTGATTCTCTTTGCATAAATTATTACCGACAATGGCTCTTCACAATAATCAACATGAACTAGGTCTTCGAGCAATTGTGTGTTCATTAAACCAACAAGATGTCACAATTCCCAAGCACTTTCTACTATATTTATCAATTATAAGACAAACAAATGAAGCACAAGGCAAGTTTGTGCCTTTATCTTCTGGACAATATCTTTAGCATACATGACAACCTTTCCAGTTCTCTCAATATTTGTTTTGAGCTGCTCTGGGTGTATTTACACATGTTCTGCATATGGATCTGTATAATGATGATAAGTCCAGGGATGAATTCCAATTTGCTTGATATACTATAATTGAAAAAAACAAAACAAACAAACAAAAAAAAAAACATTCAAGCAAAACCAACCAAACCAAAAATAGATGTTGGGGCAGGACTTCCAGGTCCACTTGTAGGTAGAGGGTGAGAAAGGGCATCCTAACCATGAAGGCTCATTTAATGTTTTGAAAAGTCCACATCAAGAAACAGAAATGTAACTGCAATTCTGTTGCAGAGTAGCTGCAAACAAATACTGAGAGATCTGGAAAGATTGTCTTGGATGCTAAAGATGTTATCTAGAAGATAAAGATGTGGTTTCCAAGTCATGGAAACTTAATTGCCCTGAGAATGTAGATGACGGTCTATTGCCCTGTACTGTGTGCCACTGCAATGCCTAGAAGACACCAAACCAAATGTGGAATTCAGGTTGAAAGTGTTTTCTTTAACAGACTCACAAATTGTATGATTTAAAACTGGAACATAATTCAGTGAGCATGCAGAATAGAGCTCAGTTCCCCCATAAGGCAGTTTTCTGAGGGAACAGAATTCTTGGGTTGCTTCAAGAGCTTGAGGAAGTCAGTGAGGACCAAGCCTCTTCACTGTTGAACATTTTCTTTTCTTGAGGAGCTAGAGATCAATGCCAGGGTTGTGCGCAAGCCAGACAATGCTCTACCATTAAGCTACTTCTTTAGCTATTTTTCTAATCTTTCTCTTTTTTATTTTCTGTTTATTGTATCAGCTTTAGGCTTACTCATCACAGCAAAAGAACTGCTAGTGCAGTTCCAATAAGCACAATAGTCAATCGAAATAGCATCCATCCCTAAGAAAGGGCATTTATCAGCATTATTATAATGACTGGAAATCTTTCCTTCAAGCTAGGCAAAGGGCCACTTGGAGCCCAAGCAGAATTCTAGCTACAGTGAACTGTGATGCCTGCCACAACCTAGTCCCATATGGAATAGGAAAATGAACATCTCATCCTTTAATCTTTGCAGAAGATCTCCACAGAAAGTGAAAGGGAGAAATGATATGGTGGAAACAGTTCAAATACAGTCAACATATTTCAGCTATTGTTCTTCAATAGATGTATGTAGTAAGAATATCATTATACAAATGATATAAAGTTAATTTAGATTAGTAATAGTATTTTTTACATCATAATCTCTTCAAAATACCAATAGAAAGACCAAGGTGGCCAAATCCTTATTTGAGCATACCACTCTGAAACAACGGTTCAATGAGTTAAAATTTTCTTATCTGCTCCATATACCAAATAACAATTTCATAAACACATAAAGTTATCTATAGTCAAAGTTTTTCCAACTCTAAATGGCCTAAACAAAGAAACCTACAGCCACATTTAGTTACCCTGCAATAACATGGCATTTTATAAGACGAATTAAACAAAAAGAGACACTAAAATATTACAAAAATCTTAAAGGTTTATAGTTGATACTGTTCATAAATATTGAGTAAAAGTGAGGATAGGATATACCTGAACTTTTCTGTTTGGCATTTTATTTTACTGTTGTTCAATTTTAATATTTTATTAATTCTTTGTGAATATCATACAGTATATTTTTAATTATATTCACCCCAACTCTTCTCCCTAGCTCTCACAGATCTATTCCCATCTTCCTAACACCCACATCTGTGTCCTGTTTACATTTTTTTGTATTCACTCTAATTTGTGATGCCAATATACTCCTGGATGTGAGGCCAGCCACTGGAGTATGGTTAACAAACCAGAAGCTATACTCTTCTTTCCTCAGTAGACATCAACTGTCTATAGCTCCTTATTTGGGAGGCATGGAACTTGAAATTGCTTCTGCTCCATGCCTGAATATTTAGTGGCTTGATTTTGTACAAGTATATCCTATGAGTAGAGAATAGAGATCATTAATATTTACATGTATTATTGAAAGGTACATGTTATTTGCTTTCATTGTGTTGTTGATTTTTGTGGTACAGTTTGTGTTGTCACAACTATTTTGTGGGAACTATTAGCGGATGAGTGATCATGACTTCGTGTTTTTTCTCACACTATCTTGGCTATGCTCACTCTTCTCTGCCTCAAATAATGCATCCTATATTTTCTTCAGATTTGGGTTGTTGGCTATACATTTCTTAGGCTATTGATATCATATAAAGTTTATGTTTTCTTCAACTACAGCAGATAGTTTTGCTGGGTATATTTATATAGGCTGGCCCTCATGGTCTTTTAAGGTTTGGAATGCATGGTTCTAAGGTCTTTTGGGTTTCAAATTTCCATTAAGATATAAGTAGTTATTCTGATGGTTTTCCTTCAAATGTGACTTTTGTTTTTGTTTTGTCTTCCTTGCAGCTTTCAATATACTCTCTTAATTCTGTATACTTGGTGTTTTTACTGTGATATGCTGTAGGGATGTTTTTTCTGGTCCAGTCTATTTGGTGTTGTGTTTGTTTCTTGTATCTGTATGGGTATGTCTGTCCTTAGTTTGACAAAGTTTCTTCTATAATCTTATTAAAGATGTGGTCTATGGAATTGGCTTTCTCTCATCTATACCTATAATTCAAAGCTTAAAGGGTTCTGTTTTGTTTTGTTTTGTTTTTTGATGGTGTTCTACATATCCTGTATGTTTCTATCCTGTATTGTTCCTAAAACTTCATGCTTATTACCTATTTTGTCTAGATTCTCTACTTGGTAGCACCAATATTACAATATCCCATTTTTTGCTTGATTGAGAAATTCTACTTATATTGATTTCCTTTGAGGTTTATTTGTAGGGGAGGCCTTTTAAATCCAGCTTCACTTTAACTTGAATTCTCTTCAGTATTTCTATTTATTTATTGAACTCTAGATCCAAGTCCTGTACTATCATTGCTTTTTATCAGCCTCATATTTATGTATAATTGGACATCACTCAGAATTTACTCTCCTTAATTTACAACTCCTTAATATATTGCTCTGTATCTTTGGGTCTTCGTTAAATTATTTGATTTTTTATGTAATTTATTTGTGTATGTTTAACTTTCATTTCCTGGGATTTATCTTAGTATTTCTCTTTGGAAAACATTTTTACAGTACCGATAGCTTTTGGAGGAGAGATAGCTCAATCTTTTTTATTGCTTGTATTTTTGAGAGTCTTTTTGTTAGTTCTGTGTTTTACATGGAGACAGCAAGTTGAGACAATAAAAGGGATATGTGGATGGGTTGGGCCTACAGGATGTAAATGGCTTAGGTGGGACAAAGTCAGATGGAGATAGGAGTCTGGCCTGATATGCATAGTCTTCATCCTGCCTAAGATTGGAGTGTGGGAGTGAATCTGGCTGTGCAGAGGGGTTAGATGTGGTATGAGAGTGGCCTGTGGGTCAGGGGTAAGTTGGGTAAGTCCTGATAGAAGGCTAGCAGTTGCATTACAGACAAGGGTTGCTAGGTTAAGCCTGGGCACTGAATGTAGGACCCAGACTGGATATAATGAGCTGAGTAGGATATATGAAGGGGGAAGTTTGTCAGACTCACCAGTTTAGCCTCTTGGGAAGAATGTAGCCTTTCTTGTCTCTTAAACTTAAATATTACATTGCTTACCCGAGAATATTTAGCTTTTGCTAAAATAGCTTCTCTTTGATAAATTGTGACCTTTCAAAACTGATACAGGTATTTGATACAGTTAATGTGAGTACATGTGATTTTCTCCTGATTATAGTTATGCCCAATATGAACATTCTGAACTAATCTTAGTAATAATTTTGATCTTTATTCAGATGCTGTGAACATGTGTCACATTTATAATTGGTATTCAGATATTCACACCAGGAGAGAAGAGTGTAATTGATTGTTCTGGACTCAGAATGTGCACTGCATCAAAAAAGTTAGAAATTTGGGACACAGCTTTGTATATCTAATGCATTTTCTTGGTTAAGATCTCTTTTAAGTTTGAGATTTTGCTGTAAAAATGCAAACATTGTCAACATTATTAAACTTGCAACTTATTGTTATGGATTATCTGAAGTTTATATAGTAGTGCATTAAATGGCATAATGAGATAAATGGCACGTAGAGGTTTGATTAAGCTATTTAAATAAAACTTTGTTCAAAAAATACAGCTTTTAGACAAAAAATATAGATGACCTAGGTACAAATTCTGACATCCTGTGTGCTATTTTAACTTCAAGATCAACTATTGTTAGGTTATTCTCTAGTTTAAAAATGCCTCTTACAGATACAAAGAATGTCTGTGAGGTTTCTATTTGATAATATATATGAAAGTACCTAGCAAATGTTTCTGTGTTCAGTATTTGAAAATTTTAGCCATGCAAGATCAAATGAAATTGTAATACATTTTTAAAGTTTCCTGTTTTTACTCTCTGTCTTAGGGTTTTATTCCTGAAAAGAGACACCATGACCAAGGCAACTCTTATAAAGGCAAACATTTAACTGGGGCTGGTTTAAGGAATATGAGGTTCAGTCCATTCTAATCATGGCAGGAAGCATGGCAGTGTGCAGGCAGACCTGGTGCTGGAGTTGCTGAGAGTTCTACATCTTGTTCTGAAGGCAGCCAGGAGGAGACTGACTTCTACAGGCAGCCAGGAGGAGGCACCAATTCCTCCCTGGGCAGAGCTTGAGCATAGGAGACCTCAAAGCCTACCTACACAATGATGT
>JADRCH010000036.1:237545-260512 GCA_019843965.1 Rhynchomys soricoides | reverse complement strand
GAAGTTATGAGTGTCTCAAGGCACATTCCCACACTGACACACTTCCTAGAATAAGGCCACATACTCCAAGTAGGCCACACCTCCTATTTCTGCTACTCCCTGTGCCAAGCGTACTCAAACCACCACACTCACCAAAAGGATGTCAACAACTGTCTACTTACCCCAGGAAGGAACTGAGGGCAGCTCAAAGAAACAATTCCTCCCAAGTCCAACTTAGCAGTCAGATGATTTTATTGTGATTGTTTATTGGAACATGAAAAGGGGGTGCTTGCAGGAGCATCTGTGGGAGGTTACTCTTAAGAGAATGGATGGGATTTAATTACAGAAGCAAGGTTGAGGGGTTACTCAAAGGCACATGGCTCATCAGAGCATGAATGGGAGATGACTTGAAAGAGTATTCGTGAGGACTCATAGAAGTTGCAAACCTTGAGTTCTTTGTCCAATTTAAAGTTATCTCTATCAAAGACTCTCCATATCTGATATTTATTTACTCATTTTTTGAGAGCTGTTCCCAGAAGGTATCCCTGTATATTCTAGAACTTACTGTGTAGACCAGACTAGCTTTTAACTCAGAGTTCTGCCTTCCTCAGCCTCTCATGCAGGGATTAAAAGAGTGCACCACCAAGCCAGGCCTATATGAGGATCCTTGAAGTATTGTGATTTCCTGAGAGTATAAAGTTTCTTAAGAATCATTTGCTTCCTGAGTCTCAGGATCCCAACTCCCTTCTTCAGGAGAGAATGGTTAACATAATACTACTCCTCTCCAGCTAGCCCTGAACGCTTCCAAGGTCCTTGTCACACAAGTATTTCCCCATCGTTATGCTCTCTGCTTACAAGAAGACACATTTATACATCAGCCACCCTGGCTGTTTGTCCTCTGCTTTTCCCTCTGTCACAGTTCTCCTCTTGCTGGAGGAGGACTATTGGTATGTCCACATGTTTTGTAATCTGCATAGGGACATTTAACAATTAAATTACGTGTGTGTGTGTGTGTGTGTGTGTGTGTGTGTGTATGTGAGAGAGAGAGAGAGAGAGAGAGAGAGAGAGAGAGAGAGAGAGAGAAGAGTAATATGGTTTACAGCCACTACAGTATAAGTTAAATTATTGCTAGCAGTCTTGAAAGGTTCCTAGGAATATTGTAGTCAGTTTAAATAGCATTTAAGATGATCTAAAATGTACTGAAAATTTAAAGCATGTATGTTACACACCTAATGCAGTGAACTTTCTAGATCCTACAGCAACTATAAAAACATACATGTTGCTACTAATTAGAAACTGTGAGGCTGAAACCAATTTTCCTGGGGTGCTTAGTGTATTAGTGTGATAGGCACAGCTGGACTGCAGGTAGACTTGGCCCTGGCAGAAACCCTGTGATTCCCCAAGTATGTTAGGGAATAGGACACAGGTAGAAGGAGGTGAATAGACAGAGGCAATGCATCATGATGGCTGCATTATGAAAAGTTATTAATGCTGCATTATTAGAAGTCCATTAATTTACACAGTTCAAATATATTAATACAATAAAGAGAAAGAAAATAGTACATTAGCCCATAGTTTGTTCCAAACTATGATACTTTTAACAACCTATCCTTGTGCTTCTTGCCTCTCCAATATGTGTTCTGAATCTATGTTTCAGTGTAATAGATAAGAAGTCAAGCTTACATAACCAAGGGTTATTTTTCTGAAGTTTTAGAAATCTAATTTTGGGTGTCTAAAGCTTAGTATGAATTATTTCTTTCTCTTTTCATTTTTGTAGGAATAAATCCCAATTTCCACCATAATCCACCAACTATAAAAGTGATTGATTGCATGCTAGTTAAGGCAAAGGTCATGCACACAGGAAATGAAGGAGAGGACGTAGGCATTATTTTCTTCCCAGTCTTTTGCTCTTCTCTATTTTACATGGGCAGATAAAAAGAAACTTAAAAAGAAGAAAAATTGAGAAATGCTATTTCAGAGCTAAGTGAAGTACCAAAATGAGAAAACAAAAGTCTAACAACTTACAAATGCCAGTTGTGTCCATTTGATCGTACGTTATTTTGAGGGCTGTCAACTGAGTTGCCTCTATCTGTGGAGCATAAAAGAGAGAAGAGTATAGGTTTGACTGCCCTGGCTATGATTCGGTCTGAAGTCCATGATAGTGCAGCCACACGGACATTCTCCGTCAGTGCAGAACATGCTCTTCATTGCTATTCTTCTGCTCAGACATGTTGCTTGGAGTCATCTCAAATACGTGAACTCACACATCCCTCTACCTCACTCTCCTGGAATTACAGACATGGATCACTACACCGGGCACACATTCTATATTGTGTTCATTTTAAAGATTCACTTTGTTTTAAATGATATGTATAATATCTGTGCAGGTCTGGTCATGGTAGTATTGGTATCTGCAGAGGTCAGAAGTGTGAGATCCCCTGGAAGCAGAACCACATGACATGAATACTGGAACCTGAATTTGGATTCTCTAGAAGAATTCTGTGGGGTTTGTTTGTTTGTTTGTTTGTTGGCTGATTGGTTTCTCTTTTCAGCATCCAATGTTTTGTTTTGATTTATTTTTAATAACAGTAAGATAAAAGGGATAGTTTTTTGTAGTTGCAAGAAACAAGTTCAGTGCCAGCATTGCATGCCATAGGGCAGGAGTTCTCAACCTGTGGGTTGCGACCCCCTAACGACACTTTCACAGAAGTCACATACCAGATATTTACATTACAATTCATAACAGTAGCTAAACCACAGCATCACAGCTAGGAAGTAGCAATAAAAATAATATCATAGTTGGTAGTCACCACAACATAAGAGATTTAAAGGGTCATAGCATTAGGAAGATTGAGAACCATTGTGCTAGGGAAGCCCTGTTTCAGATACAAAAGTTAAAAAAATAATAAAGCTTTAAAATGAAAATTGCATTTGCTTGCTAGAACTTCTATAGCAAAAGGTTATAATCCAAGTGGTTTCAAATGGCATGGAAGTGTTTTCTCAGGGTTCTGAGCACCAGGATTCTGAAAGCAGGGTTTCAACTTACTGTATCGCCTCCAAAGGTCCAGTGGTCACTTGTCCTCAGTGGCTGTGTTCTGCATACCTGCTGACTCTCATGCTCACAATCTTCCATGTTCTGATGTCCTTTCCTTTCATTACAGAGAGATTTTGTCTTAAGTTCCTGTTCCTGCATGTGCTGACTAGTTTGTTTGTATGTTTTGGTTTTAATAAATTTTATTAGAAATTATCTTATTTAGGGTTTCTATTGCTGCAATGAAACAGTGAAACCAAAAAGCAAGTTGGGGAAAAAAAGGTTTATTTGGTTTGTCCTTCCATATTATTGTTCATTGTTAAGAGAAGTCAGGACAAGAACTCACACCAGTCAGGATCCTGCAGGCAGGGGCTGATGCAGAGGCCATGGAGGGTGCTGCTTACTGGCTTCCTTCTCCCGGCTTGCTAGGCCTGCTTTCTTATAGGACCCAGAACCGCCAGCTTAGGGATGGCACCACCTCCAATGGGCAGAGCTCTCCTCCACTGATCACTAATTGAGAAAAATGCCTTAAAGCTGAATCTTAGGGAGGCATTTTCTCAACTGAGATTTCTTCTCTGATAACTCTAGCTGGTATCAAGTTGACACTAATACAGGGATTATTACAGAATTTAAGAACTTTGTATAATGTGTTTTTCTCACATTCATTCTTCTTTCCCCATCTCTTTCCAACCAAATCAAGCCAATTTGTACTACCCAACAATTCTTGGATGTGAGGCCCTCCACTGGATCAAAGTCTACTTATCAGAGGTTTCACTGTTAGAGAAAGCTGATCCTCCCTTTCCCAGGAACTGACAGTTGTCAATAGCTCCTTGACTAAGGCTTAAACGTAATGTACAACTCATTTCTCCATGCTGGGATTTCTTCTGGTTTAAGATTGCATAAGTTTTTTGTCTGGTTCATAAATGCTGTGAGTTCAACTTCCCTGCTATCTCCAGAAAACACATGGTTTCTTTGCAGTCATTCACCACCTCTGGTTCACATATTCTTTTCACCCTGCCACCACTATGATCCCTAATTGTTTACTTTAGTGCTGGACATTCTGCAGTTCCTTATTCTTTCAACTTTGTTCAGCTGTGAGTGTCTATGTTAATTATCATCTACTGCAAATAGAAACTTCTCTGATGAGAGCTGAGCGATATCTTAAACTATCAGAATAATGACAAGTCACTATGAGTTGATGCCATACTATTCTATTTAGCAAAATAATGGAGTAACTCCTAAATTATCTACATGTGTGTTTTATTTAGCCATGATCATTTTATTGATAATGGTGCCAGGTATGAGTTTCATCTTGTGGAGTATGCTTTAAGTTCAATAAGAAAGTGGTTGGTTACTCCCCTGATATCGATGCCACTAAGGCACCAGTGGGAATGTCTTACCAGGCTGGCCAACATTGATTAGTCTTTTTGTAAACTAGGCTTAAGTCACCTAGAAAGAAAACAAAACCTCAATCTAGAATTCCCCCATCAGAGTGTTCTGTAGAAAAATTCTATGGAGGAATTTGTTGATTAATGATTGATTAGTTTAGACTAGTGTGTGAGTGTCTAGACTACTGAGGCCAGTGCCAAGCCTGGGCAGGTAGTCTTACGTGATTTTAAAACAAGCATGCTGATTGAACTATAGAAAGCAATCAAGTGAGCAGCATCTTCCATGGCTTCTGCTCTGATTCCTGCCTCCAGGTTCCCGCTTTAAATTCATGCCTTGCTTTCATGATGGAATATAAGCTGTAAGCCAAATCTTTGGTAATTTGCTTTTGGTCATGGTGTTTATCACAGTAATATAAATAAATTAAGACAATCTTTAACAAATTACATATATAAAAAGCTTATTTCCCCAAAGATGGCATTCTCAGTTTCCAGATGGTCATAAATTTTGTAAAGACAACATTACAACCATGAGATAAAGGAAAGGGGAATAAGAAAAACACTAAAAACTCCCAATATTTGATACACAAGTCTATTATGAATTTTCATTATTACATCTTTTAGATTCTCTGTACTTATTTAAAATTTTAATTTTCTTGTTTTATTACAGAATTGTTTACAACAATTTTAAACAGGTAATATCGAGTTGCCAAAAAGGACAAATTAAGGATACACTAAATACTTTATTTAACCCTTCATTAAAGAAGCATAATATGTTTGAACTGGTGTAAAGAATCTTCAAACTGCTGGATGCTGCCAGCTATTGTAGGGTGGCCAGGTTGAAGAGTAGAGCAGACAAAAGCATCTGTACCAAAGTACACTGAAAATCTGAAGTTCATGACATGCATCCATGTCACAGACAATAGTATAGGTGCTGTGAGCTTATGAGAGTAAAGCCATGTCATAGACAACATTTGCTCAAATGTCTTCTGAGGTATTATATGATCTTACCCCAGGTCCTTCTCTGACTCATCTTCTGTGATCAATCTCCAACATCAGGGCTTGTTTTCTGAACTAATTTCTTATATATGATATTTCTTATATATGATATTTATCTCAAAGGCTATGCAATGAACAGGTCATTGCTTCTTTCCAGTTCAATGCTCAAACATCAGAGTATATATGTATATATTTCCTCATTATCTATGATATATCAAACAACTCTGTACATCTGCTCATTCTACCTTGCTCCCTTCACTGTTCTTTATAAAGATCAGTAACCACTTGTCTGACTAGATGTAGACTTGTGTGTGTGTGTGTGTGTGTGTGTGTGTGTGTGTGCAAAAAGAAAAGAAAAAAACATTCTGGACATGGAGAGAGTAAGTACAAAAACCTTTCAGTTTGCCCAGAGCTTGTGGGTTCTAGGTCAGTAAAACAAGAATTCAGTGTATATATGTGTGAGTGAGTGACAGAGACAGAGAAAATATATGTAGGTTATCATTTTGGCAAAAATAACAAGAACTCTTCCAATCTCCTTTTAAATTGAATGTACATTCATATTACATTTACAAATAATTTTTCAATATTAACCTTTACCTCACTTTGTCTGTTGCAAATACAACATACACTGAAAATGAAAGTGTTCTATCTAGGCATTAAAAACAGAATTTAGCCTGATTGAAGACTTTTAAAAAGATTCGATTTGCATAATACATCTTAAATTGTAAGTCAATTTTATTATAATTATCATATTAAATTTTCTTAGCAGTTGCATGGTTCTTTAGATGAAATTTTAGGAATTACATTCAGCAAAGTAGTGTAAATAAAAACACAGATGTTTAAAAGCATTAACAGGCTGGCCTCTGATGTTCTCATCCCATATTTTAAGACCTCTAATGTGCCAACTTCCTCAATCTTAAAAGTCAGACAACATTAGAATGCAAACTAAGTGATTAAGACTTTTTATTTAATATGATAATGAATGTTCCAGCCACAATATGGACAGATGGGTGATGTGGTAATTAATTGAGACATGGATCTTTGTTTCACATTTAGATAAACAAAGAAAAAACCCAACTGAACTGTTTTAAGAAACCCATTTTTCTTAAACTTCCTACCCAGCTTCAAAAGTGTTTTTAAATAAGCTAAACATTAGCAGATTAAAGGTGGATGTCTCTAACTGTAGTATAGATTACTATATTTAATATATGATGTCGAAATGAAACAAATTCAACTCTCTGGGGAGGAGGAATGAAAGGAAAGATTTAACACCAAGCTTTCCAGTGTATTGCTGGGAAAGCCAATTTCTCTTACATTACAAGCTCTCTGAATAAAATGATGAATAAATGATTCCTTCCATTTCAGAGTGTTATTAAAGAGAGCAGCTCTTCTGGGATGTGTGGATACAACCTCCAAAGACATGAGAGCCCGGAGTGCAGCTTAAAAGGAGAGGAGTAATTACAGAGGTTCAGATACATGACTCTGGGAAGAGCCCCTGGATGAAAGATTCCATGAATAATTTAAACAAAAGGTCATATTTCCACAGCGTACATTTGGTTTTCCAGTGACAGTACAAAGAATGTTAAAGAATTGATATTACCTGAAATAAACATAAACTAAATAGATTATTATAATAAACATTACTATCAGTGAGCAGTCCATTAATTGTTGTACACTGTAGGAAGGGTTACTAGCATCAATTACTGGCAGATCTTGGAGACAATGTCCCTGCTTCTTTTATTTTCTCATCTCAGTGCAGTCCCGTTTCAGTCTTAAGTTATCTGCATAAAGCTGATTTAATGCAGAAAGTTTTCTCTGATATAGGATAAAAAACCTGCTTGGTTCTATGGCCTTCTACAGACATAGAGGACACAGAAAAGTCACTTGGCCTCTTGGAGATACACAATCTTAACTCAGAAATTATATTGCCAAGACTCATATAGCAAACGATATTTCAATCTGCTTTTAAACTATAGATTTTTGCCAGGCTCCCAGCTGGAGGTTGTTAGCAGTCTGGATACTTTTGGGGAAGATGTGGCCTTTACTCTCCTTAACCTTCTCTTGTGACTTATAGCAAACATCTAAAAACACTATGAGAATATAAAAATATATAAAATATTAAAAGTGTTTCCCACGTTTTTTCCTCAGGTTTGACAAATGCTAACATATTTATCATAGTTACTTTATTCTGCTATGTCTACCTCTTTTTATAATTTTTCCTTGATTCTGAGAATAACCCACAGTTACTTTTTAAATGTGTGTACTAGAAAGTTTTTAATAACATTCTTTGAAAATGTTCATGCATGTATACAATAGATCTTGATGACATTCACATACCCCCCACTGGCCCTCAGGACTCCTTCGTAATTAAGCCCTCTCAACTTCAAGTCTTTTTAAAAAAATATTTTATGAGACAGTTTTAAGTCTATTGAGATAAGAATAGTGCTGTACTTCTGCACATAGGTGTGAGGTGACCCAGTGGGGCATAGGAAACCTACTGGTTTACAAAGAAAAATAACTATCCCACTACCTGTAGCCATCAACTGACAATAGTTCCTTAGCTAGGGGTGGAGTCCCAGGGTGCCCTTCTTTCTCTATGTTTGAGTTGGTTTGATCTTTTACAGGTCTTGTACAGGTGAGCACAGCTATCCTGAGTTCATGTATGTAATAGCCATCATGGGTGGAAATTTGTATAGTGTCGTGTTTGTTTCAAAACATAGGCTAGCAATTTTTTAGAAGCTACTTCAATCTCAGTTTGTCTGGTGTATCCTCACAAGTAATCTGGCATTTGCCAGGCTTATCACCACAGTGACATCACATTTTTAGTGTACCTTATCAAGAGGGACATGCCAGTGTGATGTCTCATTTACTGCTGTTTAAAGTAGATCAATTAGCTAATGTGGCCTTTGCTCACTGTGTCTACTATATGTGCATTATACATGTTGTATCATTGTGATAAGGCTTTGACCAACAAAGAGACATCAAAGTCTTACAGTGTGTTCCAGTGATCCCTCTACCTGTTCAGTCACAATAGTACTTGTTTCCTTCATCCACATAGACCTCCATGAAGACATGGCTGACTGGCACATTCATCAAAGTTGAGTTCACCATGGTCTCCAAGGAATCCATGTGCATAGTCACAGAAGTAAGCCCCAAGAACATCCTGACACGTGGCACTGTGTAGATACAGCTGGTATGCACATTCATCAATTTCCAACTCACAGTTCATGGCAGATACAACATGTGAAGACACTGCTGTCAGCTATATTTGTGACAGCTGGCCTGGATCCACAGGTGCCCTGTGAGAGACAGACATAATTGAATGCAGTAGCAACTCCTACCAACTTGGGGGTGGGGGATGTGCTGAGCTGTCCTCAAAGGATCAATAGGGACACACTGTAGGCCACATTCCTCCTTCAACTACCTTGGAGACTCAGGTTATGTTTGTATTTGTCAGCCTAGATTTACAGAAACAAGCCTACCATAACTGTCCTCTGAGAGGCTCTACCCAGCAGCTGTCTGAAACAGACAAACATTAGACTGAGCTCCTGAACTCAGGAAGTCTTGTGGCAGGGTTGGGGGAAGGGTTGAGGAACTCCCTTTGGATGTGAGAATAGGGACTCCACAAGAAGAACAGAGTCAACTAACCTGTACACTTGAGGATTCCCAAATACTGAACCATCAACCTTAAGAGGCTGGACCTAGGCCCCATCATACATATGTAGCAGATGTGTAGCTTGGTCTTTATGTGGGTTTCCCAACAGTGGAGCTTACCCTGACTATGTTGCCTGCCTGTGGATCCTGTTCCCCTAACCGGGCTGCCTTGTCTGGCCTCAGTAGGAAAGAATATGAGGAGTTCTGCAGTGACTTGAGGTGCCAGGGTGGTACCCATGAGGAACCTTCCCCTTCTCAGAGGTGAAGGGGAGGAGTGAAATGGGAGGGGCTATGTGAAAAGAAACTAGGAGTGGGGGCTGTGATCTGGATGTTAAGTGAATAAATAGATAAGTAAATAAACAAACAAAAAAGAAATTAAGGATGCTAGAGGAATACACTTTGAGACTATGGGAAACATCAGTCATAAATAATGCTGCCAACCCAGTCTTATGACCTATTGATGACTCTTGCCTTAAGAGATTATTCGATGGTCATTTTTAATTCCATCATTTCTTCCACATTTATTGTTTGCTGTTCTGTTTTTTTTTCTTTTCTCTTTTACTCTATCTACCTTTCTGCTTGTAGGCCAACCTTAATCCCCATTTTACTTGTTGCATTATATTTCTTCACTGTTTTTAATTTTTTGGCGTTCAAATTGTTCTAAAATTGACAAGTTGGAATTCCCTGAAATCAGGTCCCAAACCCTCTGACATCTCTTCAAGCATCTCATTACATTCTAGGACATTAAGATATCCCAGGAGTGGAATATCTGGGTTCTCAGGTAGTACTATGTTCATTTTTCTGAGGGTTCGCCAAACTGATTTCCAGAGAGGTTGTATCAGCTTGCATTCCCACCAGCAATGGAGGAGTGTTCCTCTTTCTCCACATCCTCGCCAACATCTGCTGTCACCTGAGTTTTTGATCTTAGCCATTCTGACTGGTGTGAGGTGAAATCTCAGGGTTGTTTTCCCTGACGACTAAGGATGTTGAACATTTCTTTAGGTGCTTCTCGGCCATTCGAGTTTCCTCAGTTGAGAATTCTCTGTTTAGCTCTCTTCCCCATTTTTTGATAGGGTTATTTGGATCTCTGGAGTCTACCTTCTTGAGTTCTTTGTATACATTGGATATTAGCCCTCTATCGGATGTAGGATTGGTATCTTTTTCCAATCTGTAGGTTGCCGTTTTGTCCTATTTACAGTGTCCTTTGCCTTACAGAAGCTTTGTAATTTTCTGAGGTCCCATCTGTCGATTCTTGATCTTAGAGCACAAGCCATTGGTGTTCTGTTCAAGAACTTTTCCCCTGTGCTCACGTGTTCGAGACATTTCCCTACTTTCTCTTCTATTAGATTCAGTGTATCTGGTTTTATGTGTAGGTCCTTGATCCACTTGGACTTGAGCTTTGTACAGGGAGATAGGAATGGATCAGTTCACAATCTTCTACATGTAGTCCGCCAGTTGAACCAGCACCATTTGTTGAAGATGCTGTCTTTTTTCCACTGGATGATTTTAGCTCCTTTGTCGAAGATCAAGTGACCATATGTGTGGGGGTTCATTTCTGGGTCTTCGATTCTATTCCATTGATCTACCTGCCAGTCACTGTACCAATACCATGCAGTTTTTTTATCACTACTGCTCTGTAGTACAGCTTGAAGTCAGGGAGGCTGATTCCCCCAGAAGTCCTTTTATTGTTGAGAATAGTTTTTGCTATCCTGGGTGTTTTGTTATTCTATATGAATTTGAGAATTGCTCTTTCTAAATCTATGAAGAATTGAGTTGGGATTTTGATGGATATTGCATTGAATCTGTAGATTGCTTTCAGCAGCATGGCCATTTAAAAAAAAAAAAAAAAGATATCCCAGATTAGTCATGAACTTATATTTTAGAGTGGCAATACCTTCCGCTCCCTAAATGCCATTTTAAAAAAGTGTAATATGTATTTGGAGACCCTTAGGGTTAAAAAGATTTGAGGTTGCTTCAGATTTAACACAGTGAAGTCAAATATGAAATAAAAATCAAAGGGAAGGGAAGGGAAAGAAGGGAGAGGAAGGGAGAGAAAGAGAAGAGAGTAGAGGAGAGGGAGAGAGAGAGAGAGAGAGAGAGAGAGAGAGAGAGAGAGAGAGAGATCAGTTTAAGATCTTCCAAGTACTTAGAATGTTCCCTTTCCTGTATCTTCTCAGCAGATCATCTGGGAAACTCACACTCACAGAGATAGGAAACAAATCCACACGGATATGTTTATATTCCTTTATGTCTTTTTCAGTTCTTTGGAAGTTGCAGGTTTTGTATGACCTGTTTTGATCATATTCAGCCCACTCCCCAACTGTTTCCATATTCCTCCTTACCTACCCATCCAACTCTGTGTCTCTTTGATTACGCTCTTCCCAACAAACTTGTTCATCTGAAACATTCCAAGATGTGTGGTGTCTCACTGGAACTCGGTCAGCTTACCAAGGGCTACCCTGTTAGAGAAAACTGTCATTTTCTCTCCCAACAGCTAACAATTGCCATTTGCTCCATGACTGAAGAAGAAATTGCACCCAGCTCTGCTGTCCATGCTGGGATTTGATCTGGCTTGGGTTTGCAGAGATTTTGTATGTAGAGTCGGTCTCTCCTCCACTGAGACTTTGAATATGCAGCTGTCCCACTGTGTCATCTTTCCCTGGTTCCTCTGCTCTTTCTTCCTCTTGTACCTCCTGGATCTCATACCTCTCCTGTTTGTCTATCCTGTCTTCCTCTATACTGTAGGTGATCAATCTTAATGCCTGCTGGTTTACGCTTGTGTTTCATTTTGAGCAGATTTAATTAAAGAGTGAAAAATGCTTATTCCCTCTTTATTCTCACATAAGGCATACATTGGTTTTGCTAATATAAATTATTTTTTCTGGTCATCTACTTCATTAATTAAAAACTTATGGCCCAAGGACCAAAAGTAGCAGAATGTTCCACTTTCAAAATGAATTCCTATTTCCATACAACCTTGCTCATTTGCTTCTGTGTTATATGTGGTTACTCTGATGCTAAAACAGCAAGATTGAATAATTGCAAAAATCTCTTTATTGTGCTCAAATCACATGATATATAATAATGCATACAGGTTCTTTGCAGAAAACAAAACAAAACAAAAAAAAACCTCCTTAATTCCTGTCATTCAAAACATGTTTTGTTGGTACACATCTTTAATCCCAGCACTTAGAAGGCAAAAGCAGGTAGATCTTTGTGATCTTTGCCTGTCTTCATAGAGAAACAATGTCTCAAAACAACATAAACTAAACAAAGAAGCAAAAACCAACTAAAATGGAGTGGGAGAGATGCTTACTGCTATTGCAGAGGACCTTGGTTCAGTTCCCAACTCCTATATATTGGCTCACAATCACCTATAACTCTCTTTCCAGGGAATCTGATGCCCTCTTCTGGCTTCAGTAGGCACCAGAAATAAATGCAGTATACAAACAGCAAAACACTCATACACATAAAATAAAATTATAAATCTTTCAAAAAAATCTGTTTTCTTCATATAAAGACCATAGATGTCTGCATGGTAATTTTGCCTTCAGCATTACTGAATTCCTATACACTCTAGAATAGTTTTATCATGTGTTGTTCATGGTTTTCCCTTCTCTCTGGAGCCTAAGGGTCACTGACTCTTAAGGACAAAGGGAGCAGAAGATGGTTGTGGTGGGGTATTCAGATGGATTAGACAGGTTAACTTTATTTGGGGTGAATAAGGATTATATAGATCTTGAAGAGTGGGTAAAGATTTCCAGGGCAAAAATTGGCTAGTGGAGGAATGCTTCATTTACATAAAGAGAAATTCCAAGAACCTGCCTAGAAGGTTCTTGTTTGGGGAATTGGGGAATTGAACCTATAATCTGGCCATAGGCTACATGACTTCCCTCAGAGGTTTTAGGGGTCACAGGCAGGAAGGGCTGATTGGTCATAGCACAGTACTGAACTATCATTTAGCAGAGAAAGCTGAGGGAGACTTATGTGCTGAATCACATAGCACTTGAAGGAAGCTCTGTACAGGGTCATCCTCCGGAAAAGATCAGCTAACTGTGCTTGGAGACACTCTCCATATAAGGTCAGGCAGATCAGAACGGGAGTCCTCCAATTTGTGCCGAGCTTGGAGAGCTTATCTGAACATGGTAGACTAAGACCTTAATATCAGTCTTCCAACAATTGTTATCTAAGTATATAACAATCCCATCTGGAATGGGACATACTTTTTGACCTGTCTGTTTTAACTGTATTAAATGTCACCAAGTGTAGTACTGAATGGTAGTATGTATAATACTTAGTAGTAGGAATGTTTCTGGAATTTCTATACTAAGTAATATGCTGACTTTAATATTAATTATTTTATTTAAAGTTAATGTTTTTACAAGGTTAAGAAAATGATGAACCTAAAGCATTATGTTAAGTGAAATAAACTACTTTAAACTCACCAAAATTGATATAAAAATGACTAATAATGACAAGTTTGGGTATGAACAGTTATTGGCAAGTAGGATTAGTGAACCTTCTGTAATGTACAGATAGTGAATACTTTACCTTGTGTGGGTTATGTGGTTTCTGTCACAAGAACTCTGATCTGCCTTACTAGTTCAAAAGGAAAGAATAAAAGTACTTGCTGTGCAAACCTGATGACTTGGGTTTAATCTCTGGACTCAGTGTAAAAAGCCTGGATGTAGAAGCATACATCTGTAATCAGCTCCAGAACTGTGGTGAGCTTAGAGATGAAGACAGAAGACTCACCTTGAAGCTCATGGGCCAGCTAGCCTGGAGTATGCAGGTGGCAGAGCCAGAGACCCTTCCTCACTGGGTTTTCACTCTAAACATTTTTTGTTTGTTTCCCAAAGTCTCCATTTCCTTGTTTAATTTTTCATGCATATGGAGGTTTTCTCATCCAGATTCCTGACATATCTTCTCCACACTGCTGATTTTAAGCTTCATGTCCTGGGTTTAATTCATTGGATTTTTCAATCACCTTTTAGATCCTTGAGCATTTTTGTCAGTAAGTTTGAAATCCTGACTTGGTGTTTTATCTGTTTCAGTTTTGATCCTACTAGCCAAAGCTATATATTTGTTTATTAAGAAGTCATGCTGACTTGCTTTTCTGTGGTTGCTGCATTCTTGCACTGTGATCTGAACATCTGTTGAACAGCTTACCATTGAAGCTTCCACTCACAGACCACACATAGAGTAAAAATCAAACTACTGTAGCAGCACCAACATTAAACTATCACACACACACATCACACACACAGGCACACACACACTTATCACATACACATGCACACACATACATACATGTACACAAACACACTTAAAATCAATTAATATTCATGGAAAAAGAAAATGGTAGAAAAGTGTAGCTATGATGTGAAATTTAAAATTATTTTTTACCACAAATACATATATAACATATATAGTTGTACATTTTTATATATGTATTTTACTTATATGTAAATATGTATATGTATATATATATATATACATATATATATAATTTATTTATTTATTGGGAGGAGGGAGTAAAAAAGAAAGCAGTCTCTATATTGGGCCCTAAAACAGTCCCTATACTTAGAAAAATCCAGATGTGGTTGCTTTGTATACTGTGGTGGGAAGGGAGACGAATTAATCTTGCCTCAGACTATGTCCTGGAAATCTGCAGAAGAGAGTACTCCACATTCATTCCTGCCTTTTGGGATTGTTGACTGCCACATAGTGGCAGAGAACCAGAAGCATGAAAAGCGACATGCCTAGCATGTTAGTGAGTGTGGTGAACTACAAGTCCATGGTCATCCTGACCAGCTCCTCTAGGCTCTGACTATCACTGCACAAGCTCTGATGTTTAAATTATTTTTTTAAATTTTTTTTAATTTCTTTTTTTCATACTTTATTTACATTTCAAGTGTTTCCCCCTTTCCAGATCTCTCCTTTGGAACCTCCCTATTCCCTCCCCACTCCCCCTGCCACTATGGGGGTATTCCCCCACCCACCCACTCACTCACTCACTCTCCTCTTCCCTCCTTGGTATTCTCCTATACTGGGGGATCTAACACCCTCAGGCCCAAGGGCCTCTGCTCCCCTGATAGCTAACAAGACTCTCCTCTGCCACATATGTGGCCAGAACCATGGGTCCCTCCATGTGTATAATTTGGTTGATGATCCAGTCTCCGGGAGCATCGAGGGGTCAGGCCAGTTGCCACTGTTGCTTCTTCCCTGGGGCTGCAAATTCCCTCAGCTCCTTCAGTTCCTTCTCCAAGTCCATCATCTGGGACCTCACACTCAACCCTACAATTGCTGTGAAGT
Organism: Rhynchomys soricoides; assembly: GCA_019843965.1. NCBI lineage: Eukaryota > Metazoa > Chordata > Mammalia > Rodentia > Muridae > Rhynchomys > Rhynchomys soricoides. The sequence continues at coordinate 245,149 of JADRCH010000036.1, read as the reverse complement.
GACTCTTGGGTATTTCAAACTTTTGGGCTAATAACCACTTATCGGTGAGTACATACTGTGTTCATTCTTTTGTGACTGAGTTGCCTCGCTCAGGATGATATTTTCAAGTTCCATCCATTTGCCTGAGAATTTCATGAAGTCATTGTTTTTAATAGCTGAGTAGTATTCCATTATGTAAATTATTTAAAACATTTGTGGAAAATGTAAGTGAATGAGAGAAAAGAAGATGACAGGAAGAAGTAGAGATGAGGGGAGGCTTAACATGAAGAGACAGATTTTTGTTTTTAGGAAGAAGAAATAGAGGGAAAATAACACAAAAAAATATTTCTCAGTAAAGGAAATGCTCAAAGATAAAATTAGATGAATGTAAGAAGAGGAATTTTAAAGAGCATGAGTATTTTAAGAATAAAATAAGTTGGTGCCAAAATACTATTAAAAATTTACTAGAGAGAGAAAGAAGGAAGAAGTGCAGAGATCCAAAAGAAAAGAGAGACAAAAGGGACTTTGACACAAGATCTGTAGACTCATGCTTCCATTGTTTGTTTTTCGTTTGGTTTGGTTTGTTTGATTGTTTTGGATGTACAGTTGTCGAATCTGTATTGAACAAATGTGTGCTGTCCACCAGAGTTGTCTTCACCTTGGTAGTTTTTTTTTTTTTCCATCCTGAGACATCTGCTGGACACCTACCTCTGTGGTGGCTAATGTCCTAACTAGGGATCTGACGGGGAGACTCTAAGTGCTTTGTTAGTATGGGAAGATCTCACAACATTAAGATCCATATTGGGAGAGGACCTATCTTTGTGTTTCCAGATGTACTTGGTATTACTCGATCTGCTAGAGGGATCCCAGTAAGTTCTGACTCTGCAGTGATCAACAGCAGGCAAATAGCTCTAGAGTCACTCACTCATTGCAAACCAAGAGCTTTCAGACTCCAAGAGTAGACTCAGCTGGTGCGACCCACTCTGACCATCAAAGGTAGGGTTCTTGAAGAGTTTCCTTGACTGAACAACCTTCTCCTACCTGCTCCCTTTGAATTGTTAGTGTTCAACTCTCTTTCTTTTCTATAACTCTCTCCAAAAGTCTTTGTTCACCCTGGAGCTATGGCAGGCCAAAAAGAGGGTCCCGTCCTAAAATTCCTAGGGCAATTCAGTTTTGTTTTTTTTTTTAATTTAAAAAATATCAGTATTTATTGATTTTGAAGCCATTGTTTTAAAATGCACTTTCAACAATTTTGGGGGATCTTTTAGTGAGAATGTGTTAACATAATTTCACATTTTGTAGGTTCCACTTTTTTCAAGTAATTATTTATAATATATGATTATTGTATACTTTTAAGAGTTACTCAGACTTGGGACAGGAGAAGTGGATCAGTTGTTATTCTTACAGAGGCCTGGGTTCAACTTCTATTATCCACTTTGTGACTCACAACCATCTGTAACTCTAGTTCCAGAAGAGCCATTGTCCACTTGATCTCTGCTGGTACCAGGCATGCAAATCACTCACATACACAAAATAAATAAACAAAAAATAAAATCAAAAGTTACCCAAACTTATACTTTTTAAAAATTTGTTATAACTGCAAAATATGTATCACCATGATAATTTTTTAGAAAGTCGTCATTATTTTAAAGCAAGGCAATTTCTCACTATTTATAAAATAATGTCACCATTTGCTTATATTGACAATTTGATGGAAATTCTGACAGTGTTCATATCAAAACCATTTTCTTTCTTTGTTTCTTTGTTTCTTTGTTTCTTTCTTTTTTTTTTTTTTTTTGGTTTTTCAAGACAAGGTTTCTCTGCGTAGCCCTGCTGTCCTGGAACTCACTCTGTAGACCAGGCTGGCCTTGAATTCATAAATCCGCCTGCCTCTGCCTCCCGAGTGCTGGGATTAAAGGCGTGCGCCACCACTGCCCTGCTCTTTTTTCTTTTTTGATTTTCTTTATTTACATTTCAAATGTTTTCTCCTTTCCAGGTCTTCCCTTCAGAAACCCCCTTTCCCCTCCCGCCTCCCCTGCCTCTATGAGGGTGCTCCCGCTCCTCCTGCCTCTATGAGGGTGCTCCCCCTCCCCCTGCCTCTATGAGGGTGCTCCCCACCCACCCACTCCCGTTCTCCTGCCCTGGCATTCCAATTTTAGCATTAGATTCAGTCATCTTCTGTCTGGAGTTCTAGCATCCGACAAAAGCGTTTTCCTCCACTGCTGATCCATCCTCAGGTGGAATCACTGTGTAGTCAAAACCCACAACTGGATCTGAGGCTGGTGAAGAGTTATAGGCTTATTGTAAGGATAGACATGTCAGTCATTCACCTTTTGAAGATGCTCAGCTTCTCTTCCCCACACAGGAGCCCTGTGTGCCTGGAGCCATGCTTGGCTTGTTTCTCATAAAGGTTTGCTTCTTTCAGGTGTTCTCCTACCACCTTTGTGGATTTCTACAGCCTGTCACTCTCTTTAAGTTTGTAATACAGCTCCCTATTTCCCTTTCTTGCTCTTTTTTTCACTCAGTCACACAAAAACAACTCCTAGCCTACCATTTGTCACAGGAGTTCTTAAGGTATATGTTTTAGAATACTTCACTCTGGGTCAACTTTTGTTTGTAAAACTCAATATAAAATTCTGGTTTCTTTCTGAATGCTTTTTGTTTTAAGTACTTGTTGTGTTTCATTCTTTTGTTTTTCTTAAAGATATATATATATATATATATATATATATATATATATATATGTTGTTCATGGCTGTCTTTTATTATTTTCTTTTTTTGTTTTCTTTTTCCTACTTTATTTACATTTCAAATGTTTCCCCCTTTCCAGATCTCCCCTTTGGAACCTCCCCATTTTCTCCCTCCTCCCCCTGCCACTATGGGGGTATTCTCCTACCCACCCACCCATTCTCATCTTCCCTCCTTGGCATTCCCCTATACTGGGGAATCCAACACCCTCAGGCCCAAGGGCCTCTCCTCCCCCTGATGGCTAACAAGACCCTCCTCTGCCACATATGTGGCCAGCACCATGGGTCCCTCCATGTGTATTCTTTGGTTGGTGATCCAGTCTCCAGGAGTATCGAGGGGTCAGGCCACTTGCCACTGTTGCTCCCTCCCTGGGGCTGCAAACTCCCTCAGCTCCTTCATTCCCTTCTCCGACTCCTCCATCTGGGACCTCACACTCAGCCCTACGGTTGCTGTGAAGTGACTCTTGGGTATTTCAAACTTTTGGGCTAATAACCACTTATCGGTGAGTACATACCTTGTTCATTCTTTTGTGACTGAGCTACTTCGCTCAGGATGATATTTTCAAGATCTATCCATTTGTCTGTGAATATCATGAAGTCATTGCTTTTAATAGCTGAGTAGTATTCCATTCCATTTAATAGCTGAGTAGTATTCCAAATGTACTACATTTTCTGCATCCATTCCTCTGTTGAGGGACATCTGGGTTGTTTCTAGCTTCTGGCTATTATAAATATGGCTGCTATGAACATAGTGGAACAGGTGTCTTTATTATATGTTGGAGCATCTTCTGTGTATATGCCCAGCAGTGGAATAGCTGGGTCCTCAGGTAGTATTATGTTCATTTTTCTGAGGGTCCACCAAACTGATTTCCAGTGAGGATGTATGAGCTTGCATTCCCACCAGCAATGGAGGAGTGTTTCTCTTTCTCCACATCCTCACCAACATCTGCTGTCACCTGAGTTTTTGATCTTAGCAACTCTGACTGGTGTGAGATGGAATCTCAGAGTTGTTTTGATTTGCATTTTCCTGATGACTAAGGATGTTGAGCATTTCTTTAGGTGCTTCTTGGCCATTTAAGTTTCCTCAGTTGAAAATTCTCTGTTTAGCTCTCTTCCCCATTTTTTGATAGGGTTATTTGGATCTCTGGAGTCTAGCTTCTTGAGTTCTTTGCACACATTGGATATTAGCCCTCTATCGGGTGTAGGATTGGTAAAGATCTTTTCCCAATCTGTAGGTTGCTGTTTTGTCCTATTTACAGTGTCTTTTGCCTTACAGAAGCTTTGTAATTTTCTGAGGTCCCATCTGTAGATTCTTGATCTTAGAGCACAAGCCATTGGTGTTCTGTTCAGGAACTTTTCCCCTGTGCCCACGTTTTTGAGACTTTATGATTCTTTACTTTTTTCCTTTTTTCCAGCCCCATTCTCTTGAGAAATTTATGCTTTTCCCTCATGTACTTCTTTGAGATATTCACATACAACAAAATATGCCCATAATATTCAGATATGTTCATACTTTTCAGTTTTTAAGATTTTTAAAGTACAAAACCCAAGCAAACAATGTTTTCTGGAAAGCTGTGAAGTAAGAAAAGGCTCTGGATCTCACAACAACAATGGAAAGTCAGGGGTTTTGAGCCACTCTGCCACTATAGTAGGGGCACCTTCAAGAGCACTCTGCACAAACTGACAGCCCCACTGAAATCCTAATCCTTAGACCTAGAGCCAGTCCAGTGCTAAAATAGTGGCTACTTTAGATCACCCTAACAAAGCTGCAAATTACCTCCACAAAGAGCTAGCATATTCATTAAGAAAATGACACTTATACACAAGGCTACAAATTGTGTGTGTGTGTGTGTGTGTGTGTGTGCACGCGCACACACACATGTGTGTTATTGAAACTTAGTTTTCAGAAGAAAACCACAATTACACACAGTCCCTTCACCCAACCTTCATCCTGGATCTCTAGAGATGTGAAGTTTTATCTCAAAGCTCCATATCTGATGAACAAAGAGAAAGTTTACAAGGTGTCCCTACGAAACTCTGCATATGTTAAGGAATGACAGGAGTCTTCAATGTAAGTTCACGCTAAAATAAAAGAGGCTTTTAATTAACTGCAGATGGCTTTGCTGAAGTTCTATCAGCAAACTGTGCTCTATTTTCATGTTGCCTTTAGCTCCATTTCCTGCAAAGATCTTTCTTTCCCATCTCCCCCTTGACTAAACCTGTGAGTGTTTGGGGCTTCTAAATCTGTAATAGCCTTGTACAGGTCTGCGTACATTAGGCAGCCTCCAGATTGCTTTGATGCCGGAGTTTTATTCACTTATCCTAAAGCATTTGCTTTCACTAGCAAGCACTTCTCTAGAAATATTAGGATGTTTCTACTCTGTTTCTAGTCATTTTCAGTATTGGTAGGTACTCTCAACACACCTCACTACTCAGAACTTAAACATTTGATTTCTTTCCTTCCTCCCTCCCTTTCCCATACTTCTTTTTTCCTCTTAATTACTACCGTCTGGAAACTGCCATCACGAATCATGAAACTTCATGGCTAAAATGAAACCAAATCAACGGATATGGCTATTTCTTTAAGCATGACCACAGTGCATTCTCCCACCATTAAACGTAAGGCCTCCATGTTGAGCAGTTTTACTGTTTGTCTGACTCATTAATGAAATACCTGGGATATTAAATAAATGCCATTTCCTAAGTGCTTTCTTTTTTTTCCTAGCACAGTACATGAATTGGGGTTTTACCTGGTTGACTCCCCTAGTTACTGTGACCTTTTGATTTTTCATGTGTTTCTTCAAACGTTTCCATCTCCCCTCTACAAAGGGTGAGAGAAGTGCAGAGTACCATGTCTAATATTTAGGAGATGCTCAGTGATTGCACACAGAAGTGATGAATGGATAAATGAGCATGTATGTATATGACCGGAAACATTTCAACTATATTTCAGAACCTGCATCCTGAGCCATTTCTTTGTAATATTTTATAAGCACAGCAAGAATAGGAGGAATTTTTAGCCAGACTCGAAGCTTCCCCTTTATTTTTTGAGTCATGCTAGAACACTTGACATGCAACAGAACGTCCTCTCCTTCAATGTAAGGGATAAGGCTGACAGCAGACTGCACACCATTTGCCTGGTAAACTAGCTCCAAAGGAAGTTCAAGAGTCTCTCAACCTGCTCATTCTGGTTTACTACTTATTCCCTGATTTCCAAGTGGAATCTGAAATAATCATTCTTCTCTGTAAATTGCCCATTGTCAACAACATAGGGAAACTAGGAATAATGTTCTTCATATAGAAACTTGAGAACGGGACTGCATTCCTTATGCATAGTCTTACTGCATTTCAATGTGCTGTCAGAATTGGGGATAAACCAATATTCCTCAGAAAGGTTGTTTCCAGACAAGCACTGGCAAATTACTCCAAATGAAAATACCAAATTAAATCTAAAGCAGTAATTCTATAAAGATACAAATATATAATAAAATATGTTAAATTTCCTTCTAATTAAGTATATATACTTATGTATATAAATACAGTTGATATTATGATAAATAAATGTAAATTATCAAATTCTTAATTATATGATATATTGGTCTTTCATGCCTTTCAGATGCTAAAATGAATTTTGTGTATAAATTATTAAAAGAACTATATGAATGAAAGGTCTTCCCGATCTTCTGTCTGTTCTAAATATTTTATATACTAACATACCATGCAGAAATTCCTTTTAAATGTTATGGAATTGTGGACTATAAAACTGCTTCAGTAGTAAGAAAAAGTGATTTTCTTCCAAAGGACTCTAATTCTGGGCACGTGATCAATGTCTAGAGGCTGAGTTATCATAGGGAGCCACCTGGAAGTAAGGGTAAATACAAAACTTTCCTAGTGTATCCGTCTTTAACTGCGCACCTATCATAAATTCCCTTACATATTTAGAAAATATTATACATGGAAAATGAAACCTTTATTTATAATAGATACTCATGAATATATAAGGCACTAGGTACACTCAATATTTTTCATCTATTTTAAAATTATAAATACAGGTGTAGATAGTAATAGATACAAACAGTTTTAGTAATCCAGCAATGTCTATAATGGTAACATCACTCCTCTGTTAATTATAAGTAAATCTTGCACCAAACAGGTTGATGATTTGTACACCTGCACATATGTGTTCATGTATGTTTTTCCTAAAGCCAAGTTACTCTCATTTTTAATGATCAAAGATATTTCTCCAACTTTACCACATGTAGTCTCCAGTCTAGTGCTAACTGGGAGATGTCTCTATACTTTTCAATGATCTACTTCAAAACCTCACTCAGTAGAGTTTCCCAAAGATTGTTAAAAATTCAACGAGAGATAAAATATTTCCCAACAACAAAGCCAACATTTCTTCCTATATGGATTCAGACCACAGATGTAGTCAGATTCAGAAATCCATAAACAAACTGACATAAATTTACATGAGTTATACCTATACACTCAAGTTATTTTTACACGTAAAACTGCTTTGTTCTGTGATTTGTATTTTAAACATATGCTTTCCATTTTGCCGCATATAATCTGAGGCTTTCAATAACCATGAACGTCTCTTGAACTAAAGGATTTTGCAAATCAAAGCTAAAATTGACATAAATTTGGTCTCACAGACCTTTTGGTAAGAGAAATGAGCTTATTGTGTTAGAGCTGTGGAGACTTTGCTTTAAATTGCATGCAACAAAATCCAATTCCAACCAAATACAGTCAACTTAAGTAAGATCCTAGCCTTATGTGGCCCTGGTCATATGGCTTGATCTGCAGTACATTCTCTCCAAAAGTAAGTCTCTCTCTCTCTCTCTCTCTCTCTCTCTCTCTCTCTCTCTCTCTCTC
>JADRCH010000036.1:209183-237535 GCA_019843965.1 Rhynchomys soricoides | reverse complement strand
CTCTCTCTCTCTCTCTCTCTCTCTCTCTCTCTCTCTCTCTCTCTCTCCTTTTTTGAGGCATCTACTGAAATCTGGTTTTATTAGTCCCCTTTCTTGTTTCAAGACCATAATCATGAATGTCCCCCTTTTTCTCTTTCCTGTGTTGTTTTTCTTAGACGTTTTCACAATCTAAAATGTTACCCATTTGCATTTGCCCATTGGATGTTCCCTCTACTAGGATGTAAGCTTTGTGACTCTAGGGGTCTTTTAAATCACTTCAGTACCTTCTTTCTCTCTTGGCTTTCAGGAGTTGAATGAAATTAAATGTGTAAACGTAAGGTTCTTTTTAGCACTACCATATGACTGAGAGCATGACAGTATTGTGGAGATTATGGTTTCCAACAATTGGAAAGACACATTTCATGAAGAGAAAAAAAAAATTGTTGAAACTGCTCCTTCCTGCCAAGCAATCATGGAGGCTGATTCATTTCCTCTAAACAAAGCAGTGAGCTGGGGGAGGGGGAGCTGATAAATATCAGAAATCCCACAGAGTGAAATGTCATTGCTAAGAAATAACAGCTTCTCTGGCAATCGTCAAAAAATGTTTTCTTAGAAAAAGAAACTATTTCAAACTTCAGTGTATATTTAGAAAATAGTTTAGACATTTATTATAAATTTAGACTTGGAACTGTCTTTCCATAGATATTTCTCTGAGAATCAGAGTCAAGATATCTGTTTAGTATCATCATATTTGATGGTAACACACTCAGGCTTCAAAATACATCACATACATTCTTAGAGACATGGAAGCCAAGTAATTATATGTAGTGTGTAGCTATTTAGTATCTATAAAGACCAAGGATTTTTTTTTATGGAATTTATGAATAGTTAATAAAGCAAGAACAAAGTAAGTACTTTAAAAATCAGAAGGTCAGTAAAGTGGTGGCTTGTATCGGTAATTTCAGTTCTCAAGAGACTGAAGCAGAAGGATGAGAGTTCAAGGATAGCCTGGGCTATACTGCAAGTGAAAGGCTTGCCCAGAGACAAAACCTTGTCTCAAATAAATAAGGCCTCAAATCAGGACCATACAATAAAACATTTAGTGTTCTATTTTATTTTAACAAAATCTGAAATTATTTTGATAGGTTATTTTGTATTAGAAAGTAGAATGAACCTAAAACTAATTTAAGGAATATATAGGAAGGCATAAGAAAATCAAGTCACACAAGATTAATTAAAGTCAATAAAAATGAATATAATGTGTCCTATTTAGGGTTCTTATTGCAGTGATGAAACACTATTACCAATGCAGCATGAGCAGGAAGTTTTTTATTCAGTTTGTACTTCTACAACTCAGTTCATCAATCAAAAGGAAGCCAAAACAGGAACTTAAGCAGAGCAGGAACCTGGAGCCAGGAATTGATGCAGAGGCCATGGAGGGATGCTGCTTACTGCCTTGATCTTCATGACTTGCTTGCCTGCTTTCTTATACAACCTAGGGTCACCAGCCTATGGATGGCACCACACATAATGGGCTGACCCATTAAAAAAATAAACAAGGAAACGCCCTACAGGATTTCCTACAACCTGATCTTATAGAGACATTTTGTCAGCTAAGTCCTTTCTGATGACTTCAATTTGTGTCAATTTGATATAAAACTAGCCAGTATACTATGAGAGGTTTAATAAGGAAATTCTACCTTATGTTTCAAATACAAGTGAAGGTAAATAATTAAGTTAAAGGATTACTAAATATAAGTATGATGTTTTCAGCATAGAAATAAAGCTATTCACAGAAACTTACTGGAATACTCATAAATTAAATAATATGAGGTTGCTATAAGATTAATAAGAAAATATTATCAATGTAATACCAAAAGCTAAGTGTTCTGATCTGTAATTGTAACCCAGCATTCATTGCAAGAAGGTAGAGGATTGTGAGTCCATTGCCTGAGCTATTTATAGAGAGACTGCCTCAAAAGCAAACAAATACCAAAACAACCACCACCAAAAATTTGCATAGATAATGAGAGGTGAGATCTATCTATTCTCCTAAGATTCTCAGCTTTTCTTTCACTCATTAACAATATCCTTTGGTATCATAGATTCTAACCAGCAATAGTCCTATCATCTACCAGAACTCATATGAAGAGTGGCACAGCCATTCATATTGAAAGACGTATAAAAAGACTAATTTACGTTTGAAACTCCTGTTTACGTATTTCTGACCCAGGTGAATTTAGAGCATATTCTTCTTCTTTCTATGGGAAGAGGATTTTTTTTCCTCACTACTTTCTTTTATTTTCTTCTTAAAAATAGTATTATTAAAGAGGAAAATGAGAACCATGTTTTAGATACATGATGCATGAGTTGTCCCTGACTCTGGTAAAACACCTCAGCCCAGCCACATACAGGAGAAATGCTTTGCTTTGCTTCACTGTCTTGGAAGCTTCAGCTCATGGAGGACCAGTTTTGTTGCTTGTGGCATAAGGTGACACAGCATATCACAGCAAAAGCAATTGTCCAAGCAAGCTGCCCCTTCTGGTGGACAACATAAGTGAGTCCAGATCCCTTCCAGGGTATGTTCCCTGGTGGCCGAATTTCCTTCCACTGATTCCTCTTGTCCCACAGACAGTTATAATTACAGGTTATCTGGAGTTAACTTAATTGGATGTTCAATTAGCAGAATAATAGTAGTAGGTTTTCTTCCAGGTCCTATAATCTATCTGGATAAAAGTCCATGACCCGATAATTGAGTCCAGTATGGGTTTCATCTTGTGGAGCAGACTTTAAATCTAGTTAGAAAGTAGTTGGTCTCTCCCATAACTCTTACCCATGATTGTACCATAAACATGTCTTACCCTCGCTCACATTCTCTGGTTCTTATGTGTATGGCCTGTGGTATAGATCCACAGTTAGGGCCTGTCATTCTGCAATCACTTGTTCTCTGCATTTGACCCATTGGGGATCTCATCACAGCTTTTGTACATTACAAAAAGACAATTCTTCAAACAAGGGTGAGATCAACACTTATCTGTGGGTACAAGTAAAAAAGATCTTAAAAATACCAGAAACTACACTGATGTAGGAAAATGGCAGTATTAGATTCTTTTCTAGAGTCTATGCCCTCTCCACCTATAGATTGTTGACTACGTTTCACATCAGGGATGGTTTCCTCCACTCGTGTTAACCTTGAAGTCCAATTAGACAGATGACCCCAAATTTTAAGTACTGTCATTGTCATTGTACCTGTCAGGATATCTTTCAAGGTCATTGTTGTTTTACAGGCTTTCCAGGTGGGCAAGTCCACTGATTTCTTTTCTCCATGGACTCTTGTGATACTACAAAAACTAGCCCTCAGGGCAAAGGAGTTGAAATCAGCTTTGGGAAATCATTTTGTTTTTCCAAGTTCTGTGTCTGAAGTTTGGTGTCTGCAGCAAAAGTTCCTTACCTTAACGTTCTGGAAAGCATCCAAGGACAATGGAAATAGTCCATACTGTTGTGATGTCCCTTGGACTTCCCTGATCAATACCTCAAAGGGAGATTTCCTATGCCTGAAACCTGCATCTGTTAGTCTACAGTTCTGGAGGGGGGGAAGCAGGCACCGGTATCCTGATTGGCACAACTTCAGTACATTTACTGTTATTACTATCATCATCATCATCATCATCATCATCATCATCATCATAATCATCTTTACAGTGTATATGTATTTTAAGAGGTTTTTTAAAATAATGTTTCTATATGGCTTTTCAAACACCCTTAGTTTTATGTATCTATCCTTCTGGTCTCTCCATCTGTGTTACCCTCGCCCTGTCCTCAGTTAGCATTCCTGCTGATTTCTCCTGCTCATTCCTGGCAGCTGCATCTTCTTGTCATGGTTTCTAGAGCTCCTTTTTTCTACTCTCTCCATTCCTCCTTTCCACTACCCTTACTCTCTATGATTGCTTCAGATTAAATACCCAAATCTGAAGTTTTAGAGCTAGAAGCCTCAAATAAAAAAGGACATGGGCGTTTGTCTCCTCTCTAGATCTGGATTACCTCACCCAGTGTAATACTTTTCAATTAAATTCCTTTGCCTGAAAAATTCATGATTTCATTTTTCTTTCCAGCTGAATAGAACTACATCATTTATATGTACCACGTATTGGCCATTTGTCAGTTGACTGACATTTAGATTGTTTCCGTTTCCTAGCTAGTGTGAATAGTCTAATACTGAACATTGCTGAGTAAGTTTATCCAGAGTGAGCTATCATGTCCTTTGCATATGTGCTGTAGAGCAGTAGAGCTAGGTTATAGGATAGATGTATTTTTAGTTTGTTGAGAATTCTCCATAATGACCTCCATTGTGGCTACGACAGTTTACAATCTGACTAGCAGTGAAGGAAGCTCCCCTTTACACATGCCCTCACCAGTATTTGGTTCTGTTGCTTTCTGCATCTGAGCCATTCCAGGCGGGTTAGCTGACATCTTAAAGTCATTTTAATTTGCATTTTCCTGATGGCTAAGGTATTTGAACACTTTAAGAATATGTTTCTTAACCATTTTATTTCTTCCTTTGAGAACTCTGCGCAGACCCACATGCTGCCCGCCTTTATTTTTAGTCATTTCTTTTCATGAGTCTCTAATATTTTTAGTTCTTCGTGTTGTGTTGAGGAGTGTTCAGCTTCTTGTTTATTCCAAGTGGTTTTTGTTTGTTTGTTTGTTGTTTTTTTTGTTGGTTGGTTAATTATTAAAGTTATAGTGGATGATATTGGTTCTTATTGATTTTTTTCTTATAAAATTTATTATTAGTATATAGAAAGGTTACTGGGTTTTGCATATTGATTTTGTATCTTGCTATTTTTCTGAAAAATTTCATCTGATCTTTAGGAATCTTCTTTATGATTAAGATCATGTTGTCTACCACTACAGGTATTTAAGCTACTGCTACCCTTTTGGATTCTGTCTCTTTCCTTCTAGCTCTGTTTAATCTTAATATCTTAAGCAATATATTAAAGATAATGTAGAGCAGACATTCCTGGCCCTTATTTTAACCCTAATATTGCTAAAAATGCTTTCAGGCTCTTCAACATTTAGCGTAATGATGGCTATAGATTTGTTATCTATGGTCAAAAGTATAACAACATTTTTTATTTGTTTCCCAGCTTCCATTTGGCTTTAATAAAAAACAAATATTTAACTTTGTCACAGTTTTTCTACATTCATTAGGATGATTTCTGTCCTCTAATTTATGTGCTGTAATACATGTATTGATTTGCATATGTTGAATCTGGTTTTTGCATCCCTGGAATGAAATCAACTTGGTTGTGGTATACGATCACTTCAATGTATTTTTTAAATTATGTTTGCAAATATTTTATTTTTGTGTCTATATTCATCAGAAGAATTGATGTTCCTGTTTTCTTTTTTTATATTCCTGTTTGGTTTTTGTAGTAGGGCGATTCTAGCTGTTTAGAATGGGCTAGGTCATGCCACTTTCATTTCTTATCTGTTTGAGAAGTGTTGGCATTAGATGTTTCTTAAAGTTTGGTGGATTTGGGCAGAATCTGTACAGCCTTGACTTTCCATTGTTATAAAATGTGCTTCATACTCCTAATTTAATTTTGATATGTTACATGTGCCTAGGAATTTATCTGGTATTTGGAAATTTAAATGTTCACTACATCCACTAGAACAACCCTCTAGATTTAATGGAATCTGTTGTAACAACATATTTTTATTCTTTGATGCTATTAATTTGAAATTCCTTTGCCTGGTTTGACTAGGTGTTTGTTAGTCACATTGCTCACTTCACAGGGCCAACTTTTTCTTTATTTTATTTTTGGTTCTTTCAGTTTTGCTTGCATTCATTTCTGCCCTACTGCTTAGCAGGTCATTTTGTGTTTTTCTTGTTCTTGTTTTTCTTAAGCCTTGAAATGATTCATTAAGTTATTTATGTGAGATCTTCAAAATTTTGTAAATTCTATTCATAATTATTACGTGTGCCTCTGCATGTTTGTTATCTGTGTGCGAGTACAATTATGTAAATGGAGGTCAGAAGACAATTTTAGGGTTCCCTTTCTCCATCATGGGACCTAGGAATCATATCTGTGTTGTTAGGCCTGTATGGCCAGCACTTTACCTGCTGATCTGTCTTTCTGATCAGCACACGCTGTAATAATTTGCCTTCTTTGAGCTCTTTCAGCTGTATCTCACTGTTTCGGATAATTTATGACCTAAGATTCATTTGATTCATTTAATCCCATCTCTGATTTGTCAATATTATATTGTTAAGTCTACTACTATTCTTATACATACTGTATTTTTCCAGGTTTATTTCTAAAGTTTCCCACTCCTGTATGCTAAGATAATTAATAGAACTCTTTTAGCTTTGTTCCCATTTTCTTTGTGTGTGTTGTTGTTGGTGTGTGTGTGTGTGTGTGTATGTATTATGTTGCCCACCTTTTACTTTATACTTCCAGAATATTTTATTATGATCTTTGTAAATTTATGGTACTCTGGAGAGGTTATGGTTTATTCTTTGTTTTGCATTCTGACTTTCCTTCACCAGCCAAAGAATACTTATCCAACATCTCATTCATAGATAGAATTTAATTTAACTGCAGCAGAAATGACAAAGTCCTATAATAGCAATGTAACAGAGAGAAAACAAGCCTAGTAATACTCTTTTTTGGTTTTTTTTTTTAACTTTCTTAAAAGTGTCAGGTTAAAATGCTCTCCTCGGCTGTAGTTATACGCCTACAACAAGCCCCCCCCCAAGAGCCCAGGAAGCCAGTGATGTTGGCTCATGTTTTTGCCACAAATGAGAATGCTGTATGCCTTTAGACTTACTTAGTTGAAGACAAACAATGTAAACTAAAATTAAAGTGATGCCATTTAAGGAGCAAAATATCTTTCTGCTAGGCAGGATAAATTGCAATTTAAATTTTAGAGCAAATTGCTCTTTTTAGCTACATAGATTGTTATAACAAAATAATATACCTTGTGTGCTGCATGACTCTCAACATCAGAAAGTTCATTTGTTCTCAGTCTGGGAGTCAGGGAGCACAAAATCAGTGTGTCAGGTTTGTGGGCTTCTCAGCCTTCTCACTATGTACTCAGTTGTCTTCCCCAGATGTGCCCAGAGAGCACATGAGATCTGCTTCTCTCTACCTAGTCGTCAGCAGGCAGTGCTACCCGCCCAGTACACCATAGTCAGGACTTCCTTTCATTTTAATCATCTTCCCATATCTCTGCCTACAAAGAGTCAGAGTGGGTTTCACATTATGAGGCAATTTTTGTAAGACATAATTCAGCCCTCAGCTTCATAGTAGCAAGTAGTGGAAGCTCTTGAATCAATAACAAATTCAAATCCTCAATCTCCCATATCCTAGCAATAGGACCTTAAAATCCCCATGGTATATTTCTTTAAGCAGTAAAATTAGTTGTATAAAGACCACAGCATCCATTAAATAATTAAAGGAATACATTTGCGGCTCAGCAGATAACAATTTTTAAGTGAAGCTTGCTACTATTATTAGATTAACCAGTTAAACTTGTTAGCTAGTTAATACAGGATGCTATATTTAATCCCTAAGGGTAAATGGTGCTTTCTGTTCTATTGAGTAGTCTGGTTTAAGCCTTACTTTCTGAAGATGCGGTGGAGATAACAGAGCAGCCATTCTTGCTCTCTCATCAGATAGATAGTAAGTGAAATCATTTGTAAATGCAAATCTTGGCCTTCAGTCCAGTCTAGAATCAGCTCCACAAAATGAGCTCACCAAACAACAATTTAATGACATCTCTAGGCAATTTTACTGAATACCAATATTTCACCCTCAATGCCAAAACCACAAGACAGTCTTGTAAAGGGGCAATCCTTCATAAAGGTGAGCTCCTTGATGCAACTTTGGCATGGAATGCTTAGTTTCCTATGTGTTTTAGCAACTTAACTTCTAAATTAAGCTATATGATACCTTTACACAAAAAGTATAAATGATAAATCATAATATGAGATAAGCAGTAACATGGCAAATGAAAGAGGTAGATTTTAGTTAAAAGCCTTTTGTTTTTGATTACATTAATTAACAACTCAAATCTACTTCAGAAATGACAGTGTGAATTCTGGTTAGTGTTTTTATTTTATTAAAAGAGACACTGTCACAAGACGATTTTTTCCTTATAGGATTTATAATAATAATTTATGATTTATAGTCTAAGTTCAGTTCTCCCATATGAGAAGCCTCATTTGATAACACAAGTTGTTTAAAGTACTTTTTTGAAAATCAAAAACCATTTTCATATAGTTTTATTGGATCCATGGCATTAACTTTGAAATGTGATTTCCTTTATTATAAAACGAGACCATGTCATTTTTTTTAAAGTTGATATTGATTGACTGGAAGCATTCAATGAGAAAGATCTGGCTGGCATTCAAGTGTTCATTCACAGTAGCATCTCCAAGGCATTAAAATGAATATTTTAATAAGTCAAGGACATGGTTCTGTTTCACAGATGATATAAAATGTGGTCTGTATGATTGAGCATGACAGTAAATGGGAAGTAGTTCACTGTCTTTGTTAGTGCTAAATCAAAAAGCCTTTCTTGAACAACATAATATTAAAACTCTCCACTGCTAATTCACTTTCACAATATACTGCCTATATTTCTTATCAAACCAAAGACCACAGAGCAAAAGAACACTTTTTCATGAATGGCAAACAAGGACTAAATCATGAGTAAAGATAAAGGGGCATAGGAAAAGTAGAGAGACAGACCTAACAAACACAGGTAAAGAGGTCTCAATAGAATTCACCTTAGAATCTTCTTACCATAAATGAAAAGAAGTAAGAGCTTATGCAGTTTCCAGCCTTCTAAAGCTCTGAAAAGAGAAGGTGAGCAAGGTGCTATGCAGAAAATGGAATTAGAATTACTTGATAATTGAGAAGCAGGAGGACAAGCATATTCTTACTCATCAAATCACTTCCCTGCACTGGGGTCTGAAGGATGTGATTATATCTCTATAGTATTGCATATATTTCCATCAGAATGTGAACATATCGCAATGAGATACCTAAGTAATTTAGCTACTATTTTACTCTTACAGTACATTTTTGTGGGCGTTTTCTATTGACAACTGCATTGAAAGAAGTAATGACATCTTCCAAAGACTTTAATTAGAATTTCATTACAAGTAAAATCAAGGTTATTGATTTATTGAATCTGTATTAAGTTAGTAGTCAACAAAAACACAACAGAGATTTATATTATATTAAAGCTCTTCAACCAAAACATTGGAATTATTCTGGCATGCTAGTGGCTTACCGTCCTAACTCTTTGGACATTAATTTTGCTTTTTAAGAAACATGATTAATAATAATTATCACATATAAATTAAAATGGCCTGCTTTAATTAACAGCTTAAACAGGAAAACTATTTATATGCTAAGTCTAACAAAAAGCAATTTACAGTTTTAAAACTATTTACAGCATATCAGTTTACCATAGACCATTTCATTTTATTTAAGAAAGACTTTTAATAACATTACAGAGGTCAAAATAGATCATTCACATGTTAACTATGAAAAAATATTAGAGTGCAAGAAACATTACTTGACCTACTTGAGTTTCTTTGGAAAAACTTTCATTTTAAAAGTTCTACTGTTAAGTCCTTCATGTTTTAAAAATACTTAGGGCTTGGTGGGAGTACAAACTTGTCCAACCCCTTTAGAAATCAATTTGTTGTTGTTGTTTGTGGTTTTTTGTTTTGTTTTGTTTTGTTTGAAAATTTAGAATAGTTCTACATCAAAAGCCAGCTATACCACTCCTGGGCATATACCCAAAAGATGCTCTACCATTCCGCAAAGACACTAGCTCAGCTATGGTCATAACAGCTTTATTTGTAATAGCCAGAAATTGGAAACAATCTAGATGTCCCTCGACTGAAGAATGAATAAAGAAAATGTGTAACAAATTACCACAAACCTAATGAGTTAAAACATCATTCATTTTATCGTGTCCAAGGTCCAGCAGTCTATGATTTACCTGGGTCTTCTTCCATTGTCAATTTAGACTAAACCTAAAAACTTGAGGATTGAGCCTCTTATAGCCTTTAGAGTCCACTTTGAAGCATATTCAAGTTTATTGGTCCAATTTGCATTTTGGAGTTTATAGAACTGAGACTTTTAGTTCCTACACACAACCCTCATTACACAGGCAGCATTCAAGGGTTCTTTTCTTCAAGAGTAGCAGAAGAGGGTTGCTCTAAACTACTCTTTTCTTGGGCTCAGGGTAAGGAACTTTTAAGCTAAGTGACACTTAAGATATTCTCTCTTTCAGTTTACTCCAAGTTAATTGATTGAGGACTTTAATGAAACCCTGAAAATCTTTCACCTGTGTTTTATTTTTTAGAACAAGTTCTATGCTTTATCCATATCAATAAGGCTGGATGCCAGCATGTTTATCAAGAGAACAAGACTAACAGGTTACAGTTTATAATTCTTCCTGTTATATTTAATTAACAGCAGAATGTATCTCTCTGAATTAAATTTAAAGTATTTTTATATAAAGTATTTGGAATACTGTACAATGCCTAATGAATATGTATTACTATATTTATTTTGACAGTAACTTTTAATTAACTGCAAAGTTGGTATTATTGAGTCAGATGTAACTTGACAAGGAACTGGATATGGGCACATTATGTTATTCACCATAACCCTTGTATATATTGCTATGCACATTCAATTAGCTTGGGTAGATGTAATGGATCCAGATGTCAAATTTTCATAGAACTATTGTAATGCTCTACAATGCTGCATGGTCTACCATATTTCAAACATACAACTCTCCTGAGTATTAAGATAGTATGCATAGTTTGAGGGAAGGAGGGTAGGTTATAAATAGCTTTTCCATATGCTCCACATCAGATTCTCGTTGCTTGAGAAAGAAAAAGAAATTCTTCCCAAGTAAGTAACTGACCATATGAATAGCAGAGTATTTTATTGACCAAAGAAAGCATACTGAAAACAGCCTTGCCTGATATCCTGCTGCTTTCTTACCCTTCATTTCCCCCAGAAAATTTAGTTTAGCCATCATAAAATCCATTCTTTTTAACAGGAACATACTAAACAAATTAGGGTTTAATTTTTTTGCTATGAAAAGAAAATAGCCTTATTTATTTATTTATACTCAAAGACTGAAGATTATATTTAGGTAGAAGTAAGGTTAACACCTTGGTATTATCTGAACTTAGTGCAAACAGTGCTTAGAAAAAATGTACTTCCTTATTTTTTCTTTATTTTGACCAGCTTACCACTGTACTTCCTAGAGACTTACAATAAGATGGAGCATAACAAAACATAGCCCATATCTTGTTTTTAATAGTGTTACCAAAAGACTCATTAATGCTCTAAAAAGAGCAGTTGAATTGGGTAATCTCTCCTCTTCCCTCCCCTTTTCTTTTACTTTTTTTTTTCTCTTTATCTTACCTTAGCTTATCTTCCACTTTGGCTTTTACCTCTGTGGCATCTGGATGAACCTTCATTGTCAGGATACCAGCAGTCCAGTTCAATAGTGTCAGAATACCAAAAGTCCAGTTCAAAAGCCTCACCAAACACTACTCAGCAGAGGCAGCACGATCCAGCAGAAACAGTCAGTCCTCTGCCAAATTGGCAGAGTCAGCGGGAGCAATCAGAACTAACTGAATGCCAGGAGAAGTTCTCTGCCATGCCTCTCTCAATGAAGTGAAGATCAGTGAAGACTCAAGACCAACAAAGCTTTGCAATGCTAGGTATTCAAATGCTCCATCACTGTCTGTGGGTCCTACTTATGCCCCTGGGGAGGTGCCAGAGTCTTTGGGGCAAGTTTTGTGTGGCCATGTGTCATTGGTCAGGGCAGGAATGTTGTAAGATGCTTCATCTGTATACTCAGGGGTTGTAGGGTCGGGGGTGGGTGTAGTAGGAACCTTATAAAGTCAAACAAGGGGTGAAGTTAGATGTAAGACCATGAAATGTAGCCTTGTTCCCAGCTGAGCTAAGGCTGGAAACACCCATAACCCTAAAGGGACAGTAGGTGTTTCACCTGTTCTCAGGGACCAGTCTTCTGGCATGAGGCCACAGCCCTCCATAGATTTGTGGTCATCAGTCACATAAGAGCAACATCCCAAACACCTCCATAGGTAGAGGATATGACCTGTGGTCATGTAGCCTCAAGGCAGATCTCCATTTTAATGAGGTACCTAAAGGCCTGTAGGACTTAGCCAATAAATTTCTCCTTTCCAGACACTCTCCCTGCAAAAGGTATTTAACCTCATACCCGCTCTGAGAAGTGAGGTCAGGTTTTACTCATCCACTTTCTGCCATGACAATAAATGCCTTAAAAACATGGCCTGCCTCTTTTCATTGGGATCTGCCATGGGGAGCCATGGAGGACTTCGCCAATAGAGCTGCCATGCAGGACTAACCAGAGATGCTCCCCTCTTTTTCCCTCTCGGCCCCAGGCTAGATCCAACCTGTGGGCTCCCATTCTGTTTTCAGCTCTTCCACTGCATCCGCAGTGCCTGGGTGCCCGAGAGCCTGAGAACCAGATGGCCCAGGCCTCCTTGCAGGTCCGGGGGCCCAAAGCCAGCTCCCGTGGTCCTCACAGCTCAGACTGTGCTCCCCCAACCCCGGAGCAGTGTCCTGCAGCTTCCCCACAGCCTGACATCAACATCCTCCAAGGGATGGCATGGGGTAAGTGCAGTCAATACTTCCTGCTTCATGACTCCCCAGTGGCTGAGCCCTGTGGTGGAGTGGACACAGGACCCAACTCTACAGCCTGATAACTGTCAGGGTAATAAATTCTTACTAAGGTTGATAATGGAGCAACATCACTTCATGGTGCCATATCGGGAATGGGGAGGGAGATAACTGCTGCTTTCTTCATCAGAGGTATCTGATGTTGAAGCTCTCCTTGACCATTCCTCCATAGTCCTAGGCCATTCCAGTCCCACAGTTTGTCTCTCTGAATCTGGACCACCTCTCTCTGAACTATTGTTTCCAGCTCCATTTATTTACTATGTATTTTACAGTTCCATTCTTCTAAATAGCTGCCTAACAATTCTACTATGTGAATATACCCTGTTTTCATCACCTAGTCAGTCATCCGTCAATTGACAGCCTCCTTCCATTCCTGGCTCTCATGAATAGAGCAGGAGTGAAGAGAGGTAAAAAGGCATCTTTGTAGTAAGATATAATCGTCTTGTCATGACGATTATACCAAAGAGCCATATAGCTGGGTCATGTTGTAGATCTCATTTTTAGGAGAACATTCATACTCATTTCCATACTTGTTTTACCAAGTTTCCCTCAAACCAGCAGTGTATCAGTATTCCCCTTTACCCACATCCATGTCAGCATTTGAAGGCATTTTCTTTAAATCTTAACAATTATGTCTGGGGTAAGGTGAAACGAAATTAGTTGTAATTTGTCATTTCCCCGATGTCTAAGAATGTTAACTATTCACTTATGTTTGTATTTCCTCTTCTGAGATCTCCCCACTTAGCTCCAAGTCACATTTTAGATGGGATTGTGTGTGAAGCTTTTTATGTTTGGTATTTCACTATTTTATATATTCTAAATACAAATCCCTGAATAAATATACACCTGGGAAAGACTTTTTCCCCTTTCTATACACTGCCTCTATACAAAAATAACAGTGTCCTTTGGTGTACAGAAAATTTTTTTGATACTTTATTTACATTTCAAATGTTTCCCCCTTTCCAGATCTCCCCTTTGAAACCCACTATCCCCTAGCCCCTCCACTGCCTCTATGAGGGTATTTCCCCACCCACCCACCTACCCACCCACTCTTGTCTTCCCTCCTTGGCATTCCCCTATACTGGAGCATCTAACACCCTCAGGCTCAAGGGCCTCTCCTCCCCCTGATGTCTAACAAGACCTTCCTCTGCCACATATGTGGCCAGCACCATGAGTCCCTCCATATGTATTCTTTGTTTGGTGGTCCAGTCTCCAGGAGCATCAGGGGGTCAGGCCAGTTGACACTGTTGCTCCCTCCATGGGGCTGCAAACTCAGCTCCATCAGTCCCTTCTCCAACTCCTCCCTGGGACCTCACGCTCAGCCCAATGGTTGCTGTGAAGTGAATGTTGGGTATTCCGAACTTTTGGGCTAATAAACACTTATCAGTGAGTATATACTGTGTTCATACTTCTGTGACTGTGTTACCTCGATCAGGATGATATTTTCAAGTGCCTGAGAATTTCAGGAAGTCATTGTTTTTAATAGCTAAATAGTATTGCATTGTGTAAATGTACCACATTTTCTGTATCCATTCCTCTGTTGAGGGACATCTGGGTTGTTTCCAGCTTCTGGCTATTATAAATATGGCTGGTATGAATATAGTGGAGCATGTGTCTTTATTACATGTTGGAGAATCTTCTGGGTATATTCCCAGGAGCAGAATAGCTGGGTCCTCAGGTACTGTATGTTCATTTTTCTAAGGGTCCACCAAACTGATTTCCAGAGTGGTTGTATAAGTTTGCATTCCCACCAGAAACAGAGGAGTGTTCCTCTTTCTCTACATCCATGCTAACATCTGCTGTCACCTGAGTTTTTGATCTTAGCCATTCTGACTGGTGTGAGGTGGAATCTCAGGATAGTTTTGATTTGCATTTCCCTGATGACTATGGATGTTGAGCATTTCTTTAGGTGCTTCACAGCCATTCTAGTTTCCTCAGTTGAGAATTCTCTGTTTAGCTCTGTTCCCCAGTTTTTGATAAGGTTATTTGGATCTCTGAAGTCTAACTTCTTGAGTTCTTTGTATATATTGGATATTAGCCCTCTATAGAATGTAGGGTTGGTAAAGATATTTTCCCAATCAGTTGGTTGCCTTTTTGTCCTATATACAGTGTCCTTTGCCTTACAGAAACTTTGTAATTTCATGAGGTCATATTTGTTGATTCTTGATCTTAGAGCATAAGCCATTGGTTTTCTGTTCAGGAACTTTCCCCCTGTGCCCATGTGTTTGAGACTTTTCCCCACTTTCTCTTCTATTCGATTCAGTGTATCTGGTTTTATGTGGAGGTCCTTGATCCACTTGGACTTGAGCTTTGTACAAGGAGATAGGAATAGATCAATTGGCAATCTTCTACATCTAGACCACCAGATAAAAAAGCACCATTTGTTGAAAATGCTGTCTTTTTTCCACTTAATGGTTTTAGCTCCTTTGTCAAAGAGCAAGTGATTGTACATGTTTGGGGTCAGTTCTAGGTCTTCAATCCTATTCCACTAATCTACCTGCCTGTCACTGTACCATTACCATGCAGTTTTTATCACTACTGCTCTATAGTACAGCTTGAGGTCAGGGAGACTGATTCCCCCAGAAGTCCTTTTATTGTTGAGAATACTTTTTGCTATCCTGGGTTTTTTGTTATTCCATATGAATTTGAGAATTGCTCTTTCAAATTCTATGAAGAATTGAGTTGGAATTTTGATGGGGATTTCATTGAATCTGAAGATTCTATAGATTGCTTTCAGCAGGATGACCTTTTTAACTATATTAATCCTGCCAATCCATGAGCATGGGAGATCTTTCCATCTTCTGAGGTCTTCTTCAATTTCTTTCTTCAGAGACTTGAAGTTTTTATCATACAGAACTTTCACTTGTTTGGTTAAAGTCATACCAAGATACTTTATATTGTTTGTGACAATTGTGAAGGGTGTCATTTCCCTAATTTCTTTCTCAGCCTGTTTATCCCTCCATTATAGGAAGACTACTGATTTGCCTGAGTTAATTTTATATACAGCCAATTTGCTGAAGTTGTTTATCAGCTTTAGCAGATCTCTGGTGGAGTTTTTCGGATCTTTTAAGTATACCATCATATTATCTGCTAATAGTAATATTTTGATTTCTTCCTTTCCAATTTGTATACCTTCGACCTCCTTTTGTTGTCTAATTCTCTAGCTAGAACTTCAAGTACTATATTGAGTAGATAGGAGGAGAGAGCACAGCCTTGTCTAGTCCCAGATTTTAGTGGGATTGCTTTGAGTTTCTCTCTATTTAGTTTGATGTTGGCCACTGGTTTGCTGTATATTGCTTTTATTATGTTTAAGTATGGTCTTTGAATTCATGATCTTTTCAAGACATTTATCATGAATGAATGTTGAATTTTGTCAAATGCTTTTTCGGCATGTAATGAGATGACCATGTGGTTTTTTCTTTGAGTTTGTTTATGTAGTGGATTACAATGATGGATTTCAGGGTATTGAACCATCCCTGCATCCCTGGGATGAAGTCTGCTTGATCACGGTGAATGATCATTTTGATGTCTTCTTGGATTCAGTTTGTGATAATTTCATTGAGTATTTTTGCATTGATATTTATAAGGGGAATTGGTCTGAAGTTTTCTTTTATTGTTGGGCCTTTGTGAAGTTGTGGTATCAGTGTAACTGTGGCCTCATAGAATGAGCTGGGTACTGTTCCTTCTGTTCCTATTTTGTGGAATAGATTGAAGAGTATTGGTATTAGGTCTTTTTGAAGGTCTGATAGAACCCATCTGCTCCTGGTTTTTTTTGTTTGTTTGTTTGTTTTTGTTTGTTTTTTTTTGGTTCGGAGATTTTTAATGACTACTTCTATTTTGTTAGGGGTTATGGGACAGTTTAAATAGTTTATCTTATCCTGACTTAACTTTGGTATTTGGTATCTGTCTAGAAACTTGTCCATTTCATCCAGATTTTCCAATTTTGTTGAGTATAGGCTTTTGTAGTAGGATCTGATGATTTTTTGAATTTCCTCAGAATCTATTGTTATATCTCCCTTTTCATTTCTAATTTTGTTAATTTGGATACTGTCTGTGCCCTCTGGTTAGTCTAGCTAAGGGTTTATCTATCTTGTTGATTTTCTCAAAGAACTAGCTCCTGGTTTTGTTGATTCTTTGTATAGTTCTTTTAGTTTCCACTTGGTTGATTTCAGCCCTTAACCTTCTTCTCCTCTTGGGTGTATTAGCTTCTTTTTGTTCTAGAGCTTTCAGGTGTGCTGTTAAGCTGCTAATATATGTTCTCTCCAGTTTCTTTTTGGAGGCATTCAGAGCTATGAGTTTTCCTCTTAACACTGCTTTCATTGTGTCCCATAAGTTTGGGTATGTTATACTTTCATTTGCATTAAATTCTAGGAAGTCTTTTATTTCTTTCTTTATTTCTTCCTTGACCAAGTTATCATTGAATAGAGCATTGTTCAGCTTCCATGTATATGTGGGATTTTTGTTGTTGCTGTTGCCATTAAAGACCAGCCTTAACCGGCAGTGATCTGATAGGAGGCATGGGATTATTTCAATCTTCTTATATCTGTTGAGGTTTGTTTTGTGACCAATTATATGATCAATTTTAGAGAAGGTACCATGAAGTGCTGAGAAGAAGGTATATTCTTTTGATTTAGGATGAAATGTTCTATAGATATCTGTTAAATCCATTTGGTTCATAACATCTGTTTCACTGTATCTTTGTTTAGTTTTTGTTTCCAAGATCTGTCCAGTGATGATAGGGAGGTGTTGAAGTCTCCCACTATTATTGTGTGTGGTTCAATGTGTGCTTTGAGCTTTAGTAAAGTTACTTTTATGAATGTGAGTGCCGATGCATTTGGGTCATAAATGTGCAGAATTGAGAGTTCTTCTTGGTAGATTTTTCCTTTAATGGGTAAGAAGTGTCCTTCCTTATCTTTTTTGATGACTTTTGGTTGAAATTCGATTTTATCCTATATTAGAATGGCTACTCCATCCTGTTTCTTGGGGCCATTTGCCTGGAAAATTGTTTTCCAGTCCTTTGTTCTGAGATCGTGTTTGTCTTTAACATGGAGGTGCATTTCCTGGATGCAGCAAAAGTGCTGGATCCTGTGTATGGATCCAGTCTGTCAGTCTACATCTTTTTATTGGGGAATTGTGTCTATTGATGTAAGAGATATTAAGAAATAGTGATTGTTGCTTCCTGTTATTTTCAATGTTGTTTATATGTTTATGTGGCTATCTTCTTTTGAGTTTGTTGAAAGATTACTTTCCTGCTTTTTCTAGGGTGTAGGTTCCCTCCTTGAGTTGGTGTTTTCCATCTATTATTCTTTGTAGGGCTGGGTTTGTGGAAACATACTGTGCAAATTTGGTTTTGACCTAGAATATTTTTGTTTCACCATCTATGATAATTGACAATTTTGCTGGGTATAGCAGTCTGGGCTGGCATTTGTGTTCTCTTAGGGTCTGTATGAGATCTGCCCAGGATCTTCTAGCTTTCATAGTCTCGGGTAGGAAGTCTGGTGTAATTCTGATAGGTCTACCTTTGTATGTTACTTGTCCTTTTTCCCTTACTGCTTTTAACATTCTTTCCTTATTTTGTATATTTTGTGTTTTGACTATAATATGGCAAGAGGATTTTCTTTTCTGGTCCAATCTATTTGGAGTTCTGCAGGCTTCTTGTATATTTATGTTCAACTCTTTCTTTAAGTTAGAGAAGTTTTATTCTATAATTTTGTTGAAGATATTTACTGGTCCTTTAAGTTGGAAATCTTCACTCGCTTTTATACCCACTATCCTCAGGTTCTGTCTTCTCATTGTATTCTGGATATCCTGGATGTTTTGGGTTAGAAGCTTTTTGCATTTTGTGTTTTCTTTGACTGTTGTGTCAATGTTTTCTATGGTATCTTCCGCATCTTCTATCTCTTCTTCTATCTCTTGTATTCTGTTGGTGATGCTTGCATCTATTACTCCTGATCTTTTTCCTAGGTTTTGTAACTCTAGGGTTTCCTCTCTTTGTGATTTCTCTATTGTTTCTATTTCTTTTTTTAGTTCCTGGTTGGTTTTGTTCATTTCCTTCTTCTGTTTGATTGTATTTTTCCTGTAATTCTTTAAGGGATTTTTGTGTTTCCTCTTTAAGGGTTTATAGTTGTTTACCTGTGTTCTCTTGTATTGCTTTAAGGGAGTTACTTATTTCCTTCTTAAAATCTTCTATCATCATCATAAGATGCGAGTTTAAATCTGAGTCTTGTTTTTCTGGTGTGTTGAGGTATCCAGGGTTTGCTGTGGTGGAAGAGCTGGGTTCTGATGATTCCAGGTAGCCTTGGTTTCTGTTCCTTATGTTCTTGCCCTTGCCTTTCACCATCTGGTCATCTCCGGTGTTAGCTGGTCTTACTCTCCTGATTGTGGGTTGTCTTCCATGCAAGCCTAGGTGTCAATACTCCTTGAAGACCAGTTCTCTCTGAAAGGAATTTGGGTTTGGAGAGCTGTGGTACAGCATCAGCTCTGGGGTGCAGACAGAAACCAGAAGGATCTAGTCCCCAGCTGTCCCTTGGTTCCTATGTCCTAATGGCTCTGCAAGAGTCCCTCTTGATACAGTGAATTTGTGGTCTTGCCTGTGCTTGAAGGTATGTCAGCACTTCTAGGATACCAGCTCTCTCCTGGCACTATTTGAGTATGGAGCCCTGTGTCACAGGATCTGCTCCCCGGCCACTGAAAGAAACCAGAAGACCACTCTTCATCCCTGTGTCCTAGATATTCCAGGTGGGTCCCTCTGAGCAGACAGGCTTGCCCACACTCCAGGAGTCTAGCTTTCTCCCAGCACTATCTGGCTATGGAGCCCTGGTGGCCCAGGCAGAGGTCTCCCGCCATAGGTGGAAACCAGAAGGCTCCTTTCCCTGGCTGTTCCTCAGTCCTTGTGTCCCAAGGATTCTGAGCATGTCCAGCTGAACAGTGTTGCTCCTCTTACCCCCTCTTATGGGCTCTTCCACACTCTTGGTAGGCTAGCTTTCTCCCTGCACCATTTGGCTATGGAGTCCTCATGGCCCAGGCAGAGGTCTCCTACCACAGATGGAAAACCCGTACAGAAACTTTTTGATTTAGTGCAGTCCCATTTATTAGTCATTGAACTTAATGTTAGTGATATTTGTGTCATGTTCAGAACTTATTTTCCTATGTCAGTGAGATAGAGCATATTCTAAACTTTATCTTCTCTCAGACTCACTTCCTCACTTCCTCTTCAACCTAGTACTTATGTCTTAGTTCGAGCAATAAATTAAGTGAAGAAGATAAAGAAGATCCAAATAGGAATGGAATAAATCAAAGTATCCTTACTTGCAGATGAAATGACTGTACATATAAAAGACCCTAAAGATCTCATCAAAAAAGTCTTACAGCAGATAAAATTACTAAGCAAAGTAATAGGATACAAAATTAATGCACAGAAATACGAAATCATATAATATGCAAATGACAAACACACTGTAAAAGAAACCAGGAGGACAATAGTATTTACAAAATCAGGGAAACATTGATACAACAGCCTCATAAATAAATCATGGGAACAGTAACACTCACAAAACCCTCAAAAATATATCTTGGAGTAAATTTAATCAAGGAAGTAGAAATGAAATCTTTAAGAAACTGAAAAACAAAATTGAAGGAGATATTCAGTCTCTCTACCCTGCCAGATCCTGTAAATCTTTATTCAGGGTCTAGCGGAGGAGTCTGTCTTATCCTCCTCTCCACATGCCCTTCCCAACCCCCAAGATGTGGCTTGGGTCCTTATACAGGGACCCACACTAATCTAGCAACACCAGTGCTTGCCTCTATCCATCTATGGGGTGCTACCAGGATCCACCCTGCCTGTCTCCAACATACAGGCCACTCCTGTGCCACATCCAACTTGCATGGAGACTTAGCCATATGTTACATGATAACCAATTATAAATAATTATATATACTGATTTCTAAACTTGACAAAATATTTTTGCTGTTGAAATATTGTAGTAAAAGTAAAATTCTCTTCTTCCCTAACTTCTTTCTGAAAAGATTCCCAGCAGCAAGCATGAGACCTGCACAGGCTCAAACCAAACAAGTACCCAGCACCAAGACAGGGAAGTGGGCATAGAGTTCCATCCCTAACCAATAAACTATTTGGAACTAATAATTACTTGCAAAGGAAAAATCAGTAAGTAAAAATCAGTTTTCTAGAATGGAGTTTAACTAGGCACAGCAACCATACTTTAGGACAAGTTCCGTGCCGAGGAATAGTTGGCCAACACAAAAAGAACTCCATGGATTTTTGTGGACAATTTGTTTCATTTTGTCTTTTTTGTTTTTCCTAGGACTTTCAGTCTTCCTGGTCTTTTGTTTCTTTTGATTTTTGTTTTTGTGATATTTTTATTTATAAAAACAAAACCAAACAAGGAGTTGGGTGGGAAGGGATGTGGGAAGTAACTAGGGCTTGGGAGAGTGGAAGTAGCATGTCCGAAATATATTGAGTGGAAAAAAAAAGTAATAAAAAAGGTTCATACAGTTTTTGCAATGGCAGTTTTTATTACTTTAAAAACTTACGTAATAATTTTTATTATCTTTGAATAACCTTAAGCATTAAGATATATTTTATATTAACTGAGAAAGACCAATAAATTACTGTGTGGCAGATGCTATTTAGCCTCATAAACCCTGCTTATGTTCCTTGCTAAGTCACTTACTGAGGGCTCTTTGAATTGCCATGAAAGCAAAATGATTTCAACTAGGTTAAATCTTTGTAAAGATTGAAAGGCTTCAGGGAAATTTGCCAGAATATTAGTCACCAATGAATGCAAAATTATTGGCATGTTTCCTCTATGTTTTTGTGAATTTTTATAATGTTCTGTGACATCTACTACATTTCTGTTCAGTGGAAAGTTTTTTTCTCTGGTACATATAATTCTATACAGTGAGCAACAATCATTGTAAGTAGCAGCAACTGTGACAAGAAACTGAACAGAAAATCATTGATACGTTAGTGACAGTCATCTCTAGATAATGTGGATTTTTTTCCTTTAAATCTACCTTTCTTTATTATGATCTTTAATGATTGTGGATTAACTTTCTTATCCTAAATAATGAACCATCATTATATTTTATTTCTTATATTTTCTCATTCCCCTTACTTCTTTGATAATTTTTGTACAATGTGTTTTGGTCATATTAACACTCTCCCTCAGTCCTCAAATCCATTCATCCTTCCATACACACACAACTTTGTTTTCTATATTTTTAAACCCATTAAGTTCCTATTTATGTTCTTTGTATATATTCTTGGTTATGTGGCCTTCCACTGGAGTATAATCAGTCTACCAGGGGCTGCCATCTTAAAGAAAATAGACCCTACCTCTACCAGCAACTATCAGTTTCCATTATCTCTTAGCTATTTCATGAATGCCCTGTCAACCACTGTGAATTCCCATGTTCACCTGCCATGCTGTGTTCTTGTAATTATTCACCACTTCTGGTCCTAACAATCTTTAGACCCACCTCTTCTGAAACAATCCTCAGCCTTGTGAAGACAGGATGTGAATACATACATCCTATTTCAGGCTAAACATTTATTACTCTCTTATTTTCTGACCCTTCACCAGTTAGGGAGTCTCTGTGTTCATCTCTATCTGTTACAAATCGTAGCTTCTCTGATGAGGGTTCAAGGATGTTCTACTCCATAGATATAAAAACATAAGTAGAGTTTGGTTTAATTCTGTGCCTTTTAGCAGAATTATAGTAATGGATTCTCCCTTAAGATGTAGACATAGAATAGAGACATGTTCTTGGCCCAATAATAGTGCCAAAACTCATTTCATCTTATGGAGTAGGCCTTAAACTCAATCAGAACGTGGTGGGTTATTCCATGATGTTCATGGTACTATTTTACCACTGGGCATATTTTGCCAGGCTGGTTATTATTGCAGTTTTACTGACTATAATAGGTTTATAGCTAGTTAAGACTGAATATTGCTCTCCTCCCCTGGTAGCAGATATAGCATGTTCTAGCACCAACAGTGATGAAACTTTTAGGTGAATACCAGCATTATTTCTCTATGAGATATATATAAATAAAATATTATATTATATAGGGTTCTAGCATCAAGTTGTGAAGGTAACCAAAAGGCTATACGTTTGTGAATCTATGAGATATCATTGACCAAAACTCCAACAGTGGTAACTTATTCCTGACACTACACTTTTTGTTAACCCATGTGTAGGCTTAGATTTTTCAAAACCTACTTCTTTTGCTCAGCCTCCCTCTAGTCCACTGACCAGAAGTAGGGAAGAAAGGTTAAAAGGAAAGGGGAGCTGTTGACCTATTTAAAAGTAGTACTGCTCTCTTGCTCCTTGCTTGCTCTTGCTCTTCCCTTCCTGCTCCCACTCTCTCCCCATTTCCTTCCCCCTCTCTCTCCCCACATGCTCATGGACAGCCTCTACTTCTCTCTCTCTCTCTCTCTCTCTCTCTCTCTCTCTCTCTCTCTGTCTCTTTCTCTTTCTCTCTGCCTCTATTACCCTCATAACTCCCCTTCCCATGCCCTGAATAAATGTTATTCTATACTAAAAAAAAAGTTCCTTGGGGGTGATTCCACTCTTCATTGTCAGGATACCAGCAATCCAATTCAATAGCAAACACCAAACATGGATCAGTAGCAGCTGAAAGATCCAGCCAGCCGAAACAGCAAGGCTCCGTAAATCAGAATGAGTCAGCAGAAGTGGCTAGAATCAACAGGAATACCAGGAGAAGTTCTTTGGCACATTTCTTTCTACAAAGTGAAAACCAGAAAAGACCAGTGAAGACCAATGAAGATCAGCAAAGATCAGTGAAGTGTTGCATGGTGTTGGAATGTATAATCATCTTCTCACTGTTTGTACTTAATTCTTTTTTTTTTGTTGTTTTGTTTTGTTGTGTTTTTTTTTGTTTTTTTTTGAGACAAGGTTTCTCTGTGTAGCCCTGGCTGTCCTGGAACTCACTCTGTAGACCAGGCTGGCCTTTCACTCAGAAATCTGCCTGCCTTTGCCTCCCAAGTACTGGGATTAAAGGCATGTGCCACCACTGCCTGGCCTTCTCACTGTTCGTGAGGTTACATTTATATATTTTTTCTAAACATCATGTGCCCACTCAAGAGCCTGTTTTCAACAAAATATCACATACCCTCTCATGTGACAGCTTCCAGAAAAACATCATGTGACACACTGAAGCATTAAGAAACCTGAACTTTCCACTTCAGCCATGATGTCTAACAGTAGCTTTGCCATGCCATTCTAAAGTAACTCAATTTTGACTGCTTTTATACATGTGCACATATATTTTAGAAAGTTTCTACAGTGTAGGTCTCCACATGACTCCTTTGAAATGCCTTTATTGTTATTTACTCTTTCCAGTATTTTCTCATTTATCCTGGCCTTCTTTTCATCCCTCCATTCCCTTTCAGCCCTTTAGCCCTTTATCCGACACAGTGCACTTGAGTCCCACGTAGAGTTGAATAAATCAGTATGCAGTGCTTGGCAAGGACTTTCAAAGGAGGGGAGACAGGATACAGTATCCCTCATTTTAAAAGGACAAGCACTGAAGGAAAAAGTAACATTAATCTTCACTCAATGTATCTGAAGAAACTAAGAGATGTTAAAGTGACTTTTATTTGCCAGATGTAATTGTCATCTCAGAGGCTTACTGCTGAATAACCTCACACTATCTGGCTGGCTGGTTCAACTCAACTGTTCTGTTTCAAACTCTTCTACAAGTTGACTGATTCAAATCGGATTCTCTTGGCTTCTTATTGGATTGACAGCTCTGTATTGCTTAGTTATAACTTTGGCCATCTCTTATAATGTTCCAGCCCCTTCTCATTCACCAGCTTGTTCTGTCTTTACCTGTGTCTAGCTTGTTATGTCACCCATCTTTGGAAAATGTTCCCACTAAAACTCTAACACACACTCCATCCCCTTTTCTCCCTGTGCTGATCTCTTAAGTCACCTCATTTTCATGTCCTGGTAAGAGTTGGGTGTATTCTATCTCCAACTCGTTCTGTCAAATTTTTTTCTGATTTGTCACTTTGTCTGCCCCTCAATGAGATGTCACTTTCTAACATGGCTGCTTCCTTCTACAGACTAACATTACCTACATTGTTTGGGATTAAAGGTATATACTAAGAGCATGTCCGTATTCCAACTCCAAGGATTAAAGATGTGTCATTCCAGCAAGATCACACAAACCTAGAAGGTCTTTGGATGTGACCCCTTGCCAGAGCAATCATGTTGCTGGATCAAACATTATCTAGAGAGAGAGTTATTAGTAAGCACAGAGATGGATCTAAAGTGTTTAAAAAGTCACTAAGTAATGGGAAATGTCTATAATGGGCATGAAGATAAAGAAGGGGTATAAGAAATATTTGCATATTTACCATAATTTCCAGAAACGCTGTTGTTCTGATATTGCTAGGCATGCTTGAATTATTTACCCAATTTTCAATTTTGTTTAAGACTGATTTTACTCACATCAAGAAAACATAGTTTACCAGCACTAAAAGCTTAATATTTATAATGTGATAAACTTACCATAGTCTTTTTCTTCATTCATTCTCCTGGCATTTAACACCTATTGAAGGCAGTATTGTACAATGTAAATCAAGTAGACACAGACTTTAAACCCTAGTTTGTATATGGAAATGGAGGATAACTAATAAAATATAAATGAATGATGAAGATGATCTTATATACTGATGAATTCTATGTAGAAAATAAAATTTGTTAATGTACTAAACAAACAATAATCAATTAAAATGATGATTATATCTACTTGATCCCAAAATTGATACAGTATTTTCATTTTTAGCACTGTGCTGAAAGAATGGAATGGAGAAATTGGAATTTTACAGAGTATGGGGTCTACATATGGAAATATGAATTCAGGGTAGAATAAATATTAATTTGATGAGCATTAGTTGTGTCCAATGCACTGTGCTGGGTGAGATGAAAAATAAGAAAAATACCTAATTTTCATGCAATACTCCATAAAACATGCTTCCTAACAAGTGTCAAAATCACCTGGTGCATTTTAGACATGCCAGTTATTCAACTTGTCCATAGAAATACTGTATAGGAACTCTGAGGAATCTCAGCCATCCACATGATTCTAGATACAAAAATTTGAGAGTCACTGCCTCCTCATGTACTCAGCTGAGTTTGTTTTTTTAATTTGAATCAATTTCCTCACCCCATCTAAGTAGAAATTACAACTTAAATATGTTTTACTTTTCTTCCTTTTTAAGAGTTATCAGAAAGTCGTGGATACTGCATATAGGCTCAACCAGTCTCTAAGGCAGTCTCTTCTCTCAAACCATAGGGAAGATCACACATCTCTTTTCAGAAATAACTGTAAAATGGCTGATAACCACGCTGCCCAAGGAGCCATACAGGAAAAGCAAACAACACCTACTGAACGTCAGTACACCAAATGCTGAAAGAAAAATGAGTGAATAATTTTTTAATCTAACCAAAGATTGATCCAAGTTCTTTTGTTCCAAAGGTGGTAGGGTGGATCATGGTTCTTTATATGATGTGGATGAGAAAAGTGAATAACTTTCTTTTCTGCAATTTGTTACCTTAATGAATAACTATGAAAAATAAAAATATACCATAGACTATGGTTTATAATATCACAAGTAAACATACAAGAAAAAAAAAAGCATTACATTGTTGGTGGCACAAGCTCCAATATCCAGTACATTTTCTATAGCTTTCAGATACTTCAAGACATTTGATACCACTTATGTGCTGCCCAGATGTGAAGCTGCTTTCTTCTGATACAGTTGTGGAAATTCACTTTACAATCACTGTGAAGGCAGTGTCATTCCTGCCTTTCCCTGCAGCATGAAGGAGGGGATGTGGTGATGCCTCCTCTGTGTTATGCCCTCCTGCTTCATGAAAAAGATAAAAGAAGGGAAGTGTAGACGTGAACATCCTCTCAGATACAGTGCAAAAGTCCATTATTTCAAAGTAAAATAAAATTCAAATGAAATAGGACTCTTAGTGAAAGAAATAAGGACCAGGAATATTCTTCTTCAAAGTTTTTGCATTAAAAAAACATTAAACACAATAAGAATAATATAATAATAAAAATTGAAATAGAAATGAAATCTAAGATTAAAAAATCTAAATTTAAAAATAAATATAACCCACATAACCCTCAAAACTATGTTCAGAGATGTCATAATTTCAGCTTAATACATGAACAATAGATCCATTTTTCACTCAGGATAATTTAAAAAGTGCTTATAAATTAAAGTCTACCTGCTAGTTTCTTATTTTGTTATTTTTAAAACCTGTGTAGTTTTGAGTTATGCATTCCAGTTTTGAATATTACACCTACTGGGCTTCCAAGCACTCTAGAAGAGGACACTTAACTAGAATTACCACCATCTGTCCAGCCGATAGGCCTGTCACGGGCTTGTTATTACTCCTGGTGTGCTCTGTTCTTTTATGTCAAAAACGTGCTTGTGCTAAAGCCAAACTAATTACACAATTTAAATCCTGAACTGCACCAAGCTTCTGATAAATTGGTTTGTAGAGATGGTACAAGTTTTATTCATTTACTGGGAGACGTAGAATGTGCTACTAATATTTCATAAAATTCGGTCTAATGAAATACATAATCGCTCAATCAAATAGAATAGAACATATAGTTACTGCGAGCCTTTTGGCATATAGTATACACGTACTATATCAGATGTTTTAACAGTAGCTATGCAGTATATGAGGCATTCCAACAATAGAAGAGCATGTTTCTTTTAAGGAACAGATTTCGAAAAGAATGTATCAGTATACATTATATTATAACAAGGGCCAAGTTAGCAATAGATATAATTCTAGATTAAATAAAGTCTCACTAAAATATTGTGTTTAATAAAGGTATATAAAATTCAATACACTACAAAAGACTCAGAATTACAAAATGTGAAAAATATGCAATAAAATTGAATACAGACAATCGAGCCATCAGGCTCGTAACAAAGGTAACACAATCTTGAGGTAAGAGTTGCTAATTTAGTCATTTTATAAGTAACGAACTAAAAGAATCCTACAAGAACAAAACAAATACAAAATAAAATAATAAAAACAAGGATGTCAGAAAGTCATTAATGAGTTGGAAACATTTCCCAGTCTTTTGCTCCTTTCTCCCCAGTGCAACATGGCATAAATATCATGTTGGCTACTAACTGTACAATCTCGTGTACACCGCAATGTCTTTAAAGTGGAGAACAATGAAAGGAATTGAAGGTGGCAGAGGAAACCCACAGCTGACTAAATTATCTTGAGAAAAAGTGTAAATCCTTGCATTGCTTTAGAATGTGTTATTATAATGGTTAAAGAGTCAGATCAAATGGTCAAAGTTCAGCCTCAATGAAAAACAGGATTAAGTGGGACAGTTTGAGGCTGTGAAATTCCACAAGTCCAAATGAATGTTTAAAGGGGACAAATAAATATAAACATACTCAAGCAAATATTGCTAATATAGAACATGGCAATGTAGTTGTATAATTCTTCTTCTTCTTCTTCTTCTTCTTCTTCTTCTTCTTCTTCTTCTTCTTCTTC
>JADRCH010000036.1:198247-209173 GCA_019843965.1 Rhynchomys soricoides | reverse complement strand
TCTTCTTCTTCTTCTTCTTCTTCTTCTTCTTCTTCTTCTTCTTCTTCCTCCTCCTCCTCCTCCTCCTCCTCCTCTTCCTCCTCCTCTTCCTCCCCCTCCATCTCCTTCTCTTTTTTCTTCCTCTTCTTTTTCAGCAATGTCTTACTATGCATCCTTGGCTGGTCTGAAATCACAGAGATTCACTTCCTTTGCCTGGGGGTGGGGTGGTAGTGGTGGTGGTACTGGGATAAAGGTGTGCATCTCCATACCTGACCAAAACTCACTTGTCACTTTCTGTGATAAAATGCTAGAAATAAACAATTTTAAAGGATTACAAGTTTATTTTATCTGGTAGACCAAACCCATGGTCACTTGTCCTTGTTGCTTTGGGCCTGTGGTAGCACAAAATCTTCTGGAAGGAGCACAAGGCAGAAGTTTTCTGTTTCCTGGTGGTTAAAGTGAAAGAGAGAGGAAGGAGTTGAGGTCTTTAAAGGAGACTTTAAAAGGCATGATCCTAATAATCTAACTTCTCTCCATTGAGCTCTTTGTCTTAAAGGTTGTACCTCTCACTACCACCAAATTAAGGACTGCACTTTCAAAATCTTTTCTATTGTGGACACTCACTAGCCATAGCAATAGTCATACATAGGAATTCATATATTACTTCATTCATACAAGTGAAATCCTACCTTTTGCAGAAAAAAATGGGAAGAAGTAGACATTTTCACAGTATGGGAATATTTTGAGGATTCTGTTTTGACTTGATATTTGTGCTCATTGGGTAGGACATTATTTGGGTTTGCAAAAGGATGGCTTAAGCATTTGTTGTTAAGTGGAAATGTAATTATATATAAACTCCATATATGACTCACTAAACACACTGTCTTCTGGATTGAGAGCCAATGAGACACTAATAGATAAGTTTTCAATTATATTACATCCAGATTAATAGAAGAGGAAAAGATACTGGGTGGACAAATGAAACTCATTAAAGAATTTGAAGAAAAAAATCAAGATGTTTTCTGGACATAATGTGCCTGTAATCTCAGCACTCAGAGAGCAGAGGCAGGAGAGAATTTTAGGATATCTTCAATACATAGAAAGTCCAAGGCTATCCTGAACTACATGAGACCTGGCCTCAAAAGAAAAAAAGAAAGAAAAAAAAAAAGAGCAAGCAAGCAAGCAAGAAAGCAAGCTAAAGAGATATATTCTAAGAATCTACAAAGCTAAAACAGTGATAGTATTGGGACTCAAAGTCATTCAAAACACAGAAAGTAAAAGCTGAAAAGTTAGCAACAATAGCATCTATGATGGTTATAACTACATGAGACAAATAGGACTGAACCTTTACTACATCTGAGTTAGGTATGAGTTCTCAGTTGACTTTATAAAATGTGTGTGACAGGGAGAACACTGGAACGAGTGACAGCCAACCTAACAAATAAGGTGCTCTCTACCCTGTGCTGGCTGCAGCTCCACTCACTGAAAGCAATAAAACAAGGCTTGTCTTAAAATTCTGATCTTTTGAAGGTAGTCCATGATCAAGATACATAGGCCCAATCTCTTAATTCTTTTTTAGGATGGTACCAATGATATATGAGGCACTCCACATTGACAATCACTTTGAAACATTAGACATTGTTTTGATCTTCATTAGGAATACTAAGAAATTTGGAGACACTGTGATTCTGAATCACTGCATTTCCTTTTCCAAGTTCAGCTGTTCTATTTAATTGTATTTTCACAGATGTGAAGAGCCAGCAGAGAAAAGAGTTAAGGACTTCAGTAGGTTCCACACTGTCTCTTTCTCCCCTCAGCCCAATAAGTGGGCCTCAGCACAAAGACCTCTGGGCAGTAAATCATCAGATTAGGTAGAACTCACTTCTGCCTTAATAAAGGATGAAAACACAACCCCCTGCTAAGTGTTGTTTTCTAAGTCGTGACTGCAGTATAACAAAGAAAGTCATTTTCAAAGAATGTGCTAGTGAGCATAATATAAATGCAAAAAATAAATAGCAGGTCTCCCAGATTAATGAGTTCCTGAGACAACTTTATTGACAGGTATGTCCAGATTCTACAGACCGACTCAAAACAGTCTCTAGATGAATGAGGATACTAACATTTCCATTTGTGTTTTTAGATTCTCAATATTCTCTCCAGACCCATGAAAAATCATATTGTCCTCCTTTGCAACTTTGGATGTATTCTTTAATTTCATCTGGAATCCCTTTTCACTTTGCTTCCTCAAATACTGCCCCTACACTATATTAATAAATTAAGAATCTGTTGTTTGTATAACTGAATCTTCATGTCTTTGTGACCATAGGAAAGTAGAAGTGATACTAATCACTGATATTCTAAGTCAGCTTAGTTGTACATTATCCATCACCCACACAGGGCAGAAACCATTAAGGGAACACTCATCTCTCCTTCTCCCCTCTGTTCATATTTCCAAACCTTTTTTGACAGAATTATTGTCCATCCCATGCCCTCCTCTTGCTCCACACATGGCTTAGAGCTGTATATCTTACTTGTAGTCACTCAAGGGGCTCTGGATAATGGGAAAGATTATACTCAAAAACTAATCCCATATCCATTGGCTTTCCCCAAAGATATCTCCACTGTTTTACCCTAGACATTATTAAAAGCCAAGTTTCTCTACCATTGAAAGACTTTACTTTGATAGGTCTCGTTTTTGTAGCCTCTAGTTTCTTATGTCTTAATACTAACACCCACACCAGAGTCATCAGCTTCTCAGTCATTTCATCTGTCATCTGTCTGTTTCACTATGAATCCATTCCTTTCCCCATGATGACACAAAATCTAAGTCTTAAAGCTATAATCTCTTTCTGTTTTTCTTAAAGAGTTTGTTTCATTTGAATTATATGTGTATGTTCATCTGTATGTGTGGGTGGGTGGGTGGGAGTAGTTTTCCTGAATGTGATACTTGCAGAGGCTAAGACAATATAAAGATCAAGTTGGTTGAAAGCTACCTATGGCTGCTGGGAACTGAACTCAGCTTCTCTAGAAGAGCAATATGTACCCTTAACTGATAAGCTATCTCTCCAGTTCGTATCATTAGATTATTTTTTTAATGTTGGCAATCAATCCCAGACCTTTATGTTCAGGAAAAATGCTTTATCCCTGAGCTACACAATCCTGCCCCCATATTATTTGGGGGTATTAAAATTAGATCATTATTCTATTTTCCAGGTTCTGATTCTTCATCCCTCCCGTGTGTGTGTGTGTGTGTGTGTGTTTGTGTGTGTGTGTATTTTCATATGGAAACTGAATATAATAGAATCTTCACCCTTACAGGCTAGTAATCAAGGTCTCTAGCCTATCTAGTCTAAATGTTCTTGGCTACCTGGTGCTGGGGATGGGTTGTATCTGATGGAGTAAGCTTTAAATCCAATCAGATATTGGTTGGTTAGTCCCACAAGTGCATGCCACTATTGTATTAATATATCTTGCAGGCATGGCACCATTACAGATCAAGAGGTTTGTAGTTAAGTTGCTAACTTCCAGTACCTTGATCACTAACCAGTAAGGGTGAAGACTATAGAGTCAAGCTCAACTTTTTCAGGTTTTCAGGTTAGAGTCTGTGGCTTCTGGGGCCTAATATGCCTTCAAGTTCCTGAGAGACCAATGCACTCCCTCAAGCAGCAAAGCATTTGTGTTTCTCTGTACATTCCCTTAGTAGTCAAGGGAGCATGGAAGACTGACAGGACAACTGGTTTTAAACATTAATCTTGTGTACCCTGTATAACGTCCAAACATCGTATCCTGGCAACCACAACTGTATCAACCCTGGAATCTGCCATTATTTTCTATTTCTAATAAAGATACAAAAAATTTGATTGTTCTCAATAAAATCGTCACAACCTCAGTAATGCTGTGGCCCCTCCAACTGGTCTGATTTAATTTCTCGTGGCTTTATCCAGTGACTTTGGCCCAGGAAGTTAGTACATGTTCTTACAATGGATCACTCAATCAAATAAAATATTAATATAAAAATGAACCAGGCACATGATATCTGGGAACTCTGGGATACTGTGAAAAACAAAACCTACCAATAATACATGTAGCAGAATAAACCCTCATCAAAATATTTTTAACAAAATCATAGAAGAAAACTTCCTAAATCTAAAGAAAAATATGACTATCAAGGTGCAAGAGGCATACAGAATATCAAACAGACATGGACAGAAAAGACACTCCTATGGACACATAATAATCAAAACACTTAATATACAGAACAAAGAAAAGATATTAAAAAATGCAGGGGAAAGAACTCTAAAATATTTTAATATCAAAAATTTAAAAGTATCCATATAGTTAACATGCTCTTTAAATTCCCACCACAAAGAAGATAAGAACCTTAGTTGTAATTACTGTAGTAACAAGTTCCAATTAGTATTGTCTAAAGTAATTTAAAAGAATCAACAAGCGAGGGAAATACTTGATTATTGTTTTCCATGATTATTCTAGACTACATAAAAAGTAGTTTACATTGGAAAATTATTTTGAGAATTAACCAGTTTTTGCTAAGGAACTGTTCCAGTAGTTTGAGGGAGAGATGGTTGATCGTTTGACCTAGACAATTAGAGTGGAAAAAGAGACAGGGTTAGTTAGATGAGGGGATGGAAAAGGGGACAGCAGGAGTCTGAGATGCTACTGGGGATTCAGCTATGGGAAACAGGTAGTCAAAAAAGATAAAGACTTGTAAAAAAAAAATCTTGGAGTATCTCAGGAACCAGAACTCTA
This sequence comes from Rhynchomys soricoides, assembly GCA_019843965.1. NCBI lineage: Eukaryota > Metazoa > Chordata > Mammalia > Rodentia > Muridae > Rhynchomys > Rhynchomys soricoides. The sequence continues at coordinate 204,427 of JADRCH010000036.1, read as the reverse complement.
CCGTAGAGGCTCAAATATAGTCATCCACATGAACTCACAGTGGTTATAGGCCTTGTAAGTTCAGGTCCCTTATGTAAAGAGAATATCATTTGAATATAAAATATGTGTATCTTCCCTGCATACTTTAATGTCTTTACTATGGATCATATTTTATTCAGTGTATATATTAAGAAAATAGCTATCATACTCCACTGTTTAAAGAAGAGTGGCAAAGAAAGGTCTGTAGAAGTTTATAATACAGAACAAGTCAATCTTATTTTTAAATTTAATTTTTACAATAGTTTTCTACATATGCAGTCTTCATATAACTTCCACCCTCTCCTTCCATCTATATTTCCCTATCTTCTCTAAAATTAATTGCCCTTTAAAAACTTACTGTCACATAGACATACTCACATATACTATGTGTAACTATGCATATATGTTTAAACTTGATCACTTGGGATTAAATTGACAATCTATCAAGAGACTTGTCCTAAGAGAAAATTTATTTTCTCTTCTCTTCTCTTCTCTCTCTCTCTCTCTCTCTCTCTCTCTCTCTCTCTCTCTCTCTCTCCCTCCATTAGTTTCCTATAACTCTTTATTTAACGATGGGGCTCTGTGACATTTCCCTCATCCATGTTAGCATGTCAAATTGTATAATTGTATTGTCATTATACAGATCTTATTTAGGAAAAGATAATGTTGAAATTCCAAGGGTAAAGGTTTTGTAACATTTAAAAGACATTTTACAGCAACCTTCCTGGTTTTCTGGCTCTTACACTTCCCTCCTTCTCATCTATGATGCTCTTCAAATCTTAGGTATAAGGGTTGTGTTGTAGATGTATCAATTACTGCTGAAATCCTACAATCTGTTGTTTGTATTTTAACTAGTCCTAGATTTCTACGTACTGCAGAAAGTAACTGATGGGTTAGAGATGCACTTATCTGTACATATACAGATAAGCTTTGAGAATGGAGTTTGAAATTATACTCATTTAAAACAGTGGCAGTGGTAGATCCCATGGGCAGTTAGCTAGGTTTAGAAATACCAGGCATCAGTCCCCTTCTATTTAGTAGGTCTTGAGCCCAATTAGACAACTGCTGATTACTCCTGAGATAGAAGGGCCAAAAGTGCATCACTTAGGGTATCTTAGCACTATGATCTTTGTTGTGGTCCATAAGCTTATTAGGGCATTACATGGCAAAGTAGAGGTGGACTTAAAATGTGAAGAGGGAGGGAAGGGATTGCAGAGAGAGCAAGAGAGTAGAATGTTGAAAAGAGCCAAGGAAACACTTTATTTCACATTTACTTAAAAATATACTTGTGTGTGTGTGTGTGTGTGTGTGTGTGTGTGTGTGTAGAGTTTAAATGAAGTTACACTACTTGAAATTCTAATGATCTCTCCCCTAACTATCAACTAACAAAATCCTCAGTATGGGAAATAATGAACTTTCCTTTAAATATTTGGTTAGGGGAGTCCAAGAGACCAACAAAACAATATAGGCTATCACCACGCCCTTGCTGAATGTAAGACCCTACTGCTAAAGATTCCTCACACTTCATCCAGAAAATTTGGAAGAATTTAGCTGAAACTGCTCTGGAATCTTTCTCTGTGAGGTCTGGTTTTCATAGTCCCCATATGTGTTATACCAGCTTCTGGAGAGAAAAATCATCAATCGATCTTAAAATAACTTTGATCTATTCTTGCAGTTGTCCTGGATACAGATAATAATATGTACCCTGATTACTCCTTTGCTTGGCTTGCAAAACTGAGCATTGAAGTGCTTCTTCAAATGCACAGAGTCCATTTAAAAGCTTACATTACCCAGTGATTCCTAATAGAATGATAATGCTGTGTCTTCTAAATATTCTACAACCAATCAACTTTTATCTATAAAGACTCAAATGCAGGGATCTCTATAGAAAAATGGCCACTTCAGTCATTTGTCATCCATCTTCCAAGGAAATGAAAAAGGAGTTATGGTTTCAGTTAGTTCAGAACATTCAGGTCCCTTACACAGAAATAAGAGAAGAACCCTTGAAAGGTTTTGTGCAAGCACTCGTAATTCCACTTCCCTGAAGAAATATATATATATATATATATATATATATATATATTATATAACTAGCCATGTAGTATCCTGCAGAAACAATGGAAGAAAGTCACGTGCAAATTAAATTTTAATAACATTTTAATCACATAAGGGAACTGTGCTGCTAGAGGCAGGATTCCAATTCTAACCAGCATATCATCTTGTCAAGATGGGGAAAACATACCCCAACTGGAAGCAAATCAATTTATAAATATTTTCCCAGGAGACAATTTGTGACTATTGTTTGCTTTAAGACTTGTCTCTTGAAAGTTCTTAGTCTCATGTGGCTACCAGCACCTTCCAAAAAAAAATTTCCAGGTCTACAGTCTCCAACTGTAACACTGTGTTGTTAAAGATGATAACATTATCAGTGTTCAGGGAAAGTCAGATCAACTGGTGACTACAAAAATAGAGAAAGAATTGAAGCTAATTCATTATTTTATCCAATGATTAATTGTAGAGTGCCAACTACAGGCTTCAAAATCCCCTAGGTGCACAGCACCACATATTCTGAGCAAGCTTTTCTTTCTGGGGCTGACAGTCTTGTAGGGTAACAATTACTAAAGGAAAATAAAGCATATATGTTACAATGGTATATATTTATCTCCATGGAACATAAAGTAGACTTCAAAGATGAGGATGCCTGAGCTGGGGGCACTAGGTTATATGGGGTTAAATGGAAACAGACTCAAAACAGTAAACACTATCATCCAGTCTTATACAGTGAAGGAGGAAGCAAACCATAGATAGAACACCAGACAGGGAGAAGAGGGCATGGGAAACTCTGTGGCAGTCTCAAACTTTGAGGGTGTGGAAGTAGGTACTGAGAGATGGTTGGTAAAACTTCCATAGAGAAATCAGGAGAGAGGTAGAGTCTCAGCAAAGGAAGTCACAGGACCAGGGCATCCAGTGCTGTGTAGCCCGCAGCAAAGATTGTGACTTATTCCCAGGCAAAGCAAGAGTGGCATGGGAGAGTCTAAGCAGGTAATACATTGAAACTCCTTTGCAGGGAATGTGGGCAAACATGTCTGAAATACGATCACACCCGTAGACCAATCCTAATCGTCTCAATTAAGTGAGTGTCACAATTGTTTCTAATTATTTAATCAATCTTGTTCTTCACTTTCATAAGGGTTTGGAACCGGAAATCCTGAAGCTTTGTGATACTCCATTGATGGTAGCAATGAGATTATATATCCTGCTGCCTTGAGCTTTAAAGGATGGAGAAATAGTTCCCTGGCACGGAGAGGAGAGTTGGGGATGAACAGATCCTTGCTGACAGGGCAACAGAAGAGGAGTTAAGGAATCTGTGAGGGAAATGAGTCAGTTACTGGTCAGAGAAATTTCATAGTTCTGATTTGCTAGCAATCAGGTGGCCTCTGTGGCTCTGACTTGCAATCAGACCTTTTCTGCTGCTCTGACTGACTAGCAACCAGGTGCCCCTTTATTTATACAAATTTCACAGAAACAAAGACAGACTAGTAATTATCCAAGTGGTACAGAATATGTGTTTGACTTTTCATTACATGCCTTGAGTTATAAGTTCAGCTACAATTAGAAAATACAAAAAGAACAGATTTTATTCTTATTCTTATTAGCCTGCTAACTCCAATTTAGAGAATCTAAAGAATGTTTCCTCCAAAGCCAACACTTTTAATATATGGCAGCTATTTAAGGCTGGCAGTATTTGCTGTTTGAAAGCACTCCAGACAAACAAAGAATATCTGAACTGTTTTTTATTACAAATAGCAAATATTAATACCTAATTTCTTTTACTATATGTTTCATCATCTGTGCTATAAAGTAGGAAAAGTTTATTTTAGTCAATCTATCTTATTTACCGAACTGTATTCTCCCACTACATTTTCAGCGAGCTCTAAGCACATAATAAAGAAAGACCTTGAATCGGTAACCTATTCTTCTGGCCAGTCAGAATTTAATTGTCTTTGCTTACAATGCACACATTATTCATTTGAGTTTGCTAAGAAGAAGATGCACAAGAAGATTCTTGAAGTAATGGCCTCAAGTAGCTACGTGCTTATCTGTGCTTAATGATCACCAGAGCATAAAGAAGATTTCCAAATAGTGGCCAAATTAATTTTAGGATTTTTCTAAAAAGGCTCAGGCATAATTTTTCTCTGGAAAAGACATAAAATGAATCATATGCAGAAAGTCCTTAAGAATCCAATATACAGAGACTAAAATCCAAAAGTTAAAGTTAGAAGAACAGTGATTGTAGCAATCCACTCAGTTTTGCTGGAACTGTGTCAAGCGGCTGTGGTGGCTTCATGATTCTTGTCATTTCCAGTGGATATAGCTGTGTCATCCTCCCTTTAGGCTGGGAAGATGGTTAAGTAAGAGCATCTCATAGAAGCATGAAGAGCTGAGTATGAATTTCCAGCACCCACACAAAACCTGGGTATGATTGTATTTGCCTTTAAGCCCAGCATTAACAGACACGATGATTCTTGGAAGCTTAATCACCATCCAACTTGGCTCAAAACAGTGAGCTTCAAGTTCAGTGAGAGATCCAGTCTCAAGGGTCTCAAGGTAAAAAATGATAGATGAGAACATGTCCTAGCCTTCTTTGGCCTCTGAATCACACACAGAGATGGGTGTATACACACACACACACACACACACACACACACACCACATACAAACTCCATTCACACACATCCCCACACCAAATAAAATAAGAAAAGTCCTTCACACATGAATATATAATACATATCTAAACACAAAATAAAATAATATAAAGCTTCACACATGAATATACCATGCACACAATCTGACATAAAATGAAATAATAACAGATTGGCCTTTTCCAGCTTCCTACAGATGTTAGTTTCTATCTTCCAAAGCTTATTTTGTTCACACTGTGTGCAGTTCTGATCTTATTTTAAGTAAAGTAGCAGGGAAAAAATTGACACAAATCTGTTGTATGAAGAATTTATTTATAAATAGCATGTATCTCTTATAAATCCTGATAGAGCAAGGAATTTCTTTACAAGTCATACCGGAAAAGATATATTAATTTCTCTTGGCCAGGGAAGGAAATAATAAGTGATCAATAGGTAAAAAAGACATTTTCTACAAATTTCACCTGTCCTCTGAAGAGAATACAGAAGGGGATATTTATCTTCCCATAATTACTTAAATGGTCTAACAAGCAGTCTGCCAGCTGAGCTCTATGGATAAAGCACAAAACATGAGACTAAAACCTATAGCCATTGGCATTCTGCTGACCAGGAGACTGTGTCAGAAGTCACACGACCCAAGGCCAACCAGATGGAACAGTTCTCAGAGCTGATGAGGAGCTAAGAGACAGTTGTTCTTTCTTACTACTTGCTATAAGAGTGTATGTTTTGAAGACTCTTGAGCTGCTCGGATAAGGAAGAATTTCTTTGAGAAAAGCAACAACCCAGAAGTAGATGAGAAAACAGACCTCAGTCTATGACTTGAAACAAGCCTCCCCTACCCTAGCCTCCAAATATAACTTGTAAAATTCATTCTCTTAAAAAAGCAATCGTGCATGACAAAACAAAACATAATAAGATACAGCAAAACCTATCATATCAAAGACTGACAAGGCAACAAGACAGACGGAAGAGAGTCCCAAGAATAAGAACAAGAATCAGAGACTCACTTGTTCACACACTCAGGAATTCCATAAAATACTAAGAGGAAAGTTATAGTACTTACACAGAGGACCTGGTGCAGGCCCGTGTAGTCTCTGGATTTGCTGCTTCAGTCTCTGTGAGTTCATATGAGTGTCACTCAGTTGATTCACAGGGCCTGTTCTCATGGTGTTCTCTATCACTTCTGGCTTTCACACTTTTACTGCCTCCTTTACTATGGAGCTCCTAGAGTTCTGAGAGTAGGAATTTAATAGAGACATCTTTAAAGCTGTATGTTGCAAGGATTCTGTGAGTAATGTCTGGCCGTGGGTCTACACATCTGTTCCAATCTGCTTCAGGAGGAAGCTTCCCTGAGGATGAGTGACTACATCAGTGATTGATGACTATAGCAGAATATTATTATTAGCAGAAGATTTTATATATATATATATATATATATATATATATATATATATATATATAT
>JADRCH010000036.1:145910-198237 GCA_019843965.1 Rhynchomys soricoides | reverse complement strand
TATATATATATATATATATATATATATATATATATATATATATATATCATAGTGCTTAGTTTAATCCTAGACCTAGGTCTCTGGAATAACTAGTCTCTTGTTCTTGGTTACCCAAGCAACATCAGGTATGGGCTCTGTCTTGTGGAATGGGCCTTAAGTTAAATCAGACATTTGTTGATTACTCCTACAAGTTTTGTGCCATGATTGCCCTGGAATACTTTTGAGACAAGGCAGATTGTAGGTCAAATATTTTGTGGCTAGGCGGGTGTTTATGTTTCTCTTTTGATAGCTTGTTGAGTACTTTCTCATACCAAAGACACTAGCATGTAAGGGTAAAGGATCTATGTAGGAACCAGCTCAACTTTTCCATGTGTATGTGTGTGTGTGTGTGTGTGTGTGTGTGTTTCTGTGTGTATGTTGTCCTCAGCAATGGACCTCCTCTGTCAGTTTGCGGAGAGCAAGCCATTGTCTTATCAACAGTCTGAGATGTTTGGGATTTTTCATGTTACTCTCTGTCCAACAACTCAACTGAATGCAACACAGTCCTTACATTACCCCAAGCCAGCCTCTTTAACACACGAAATAAAAGGTGTGAACTGGGTACATATGGAGTTCTAATGTCCTCAAATGTTTTGTAATCACCAATTTCAGCAATATAGGCTGTAAAAGACAAGTGTCTTTTAACAAAACGAAGGGAGAAATATATATATTAAACTCCACCAAAGCACAGAAAATGAGTGTAGAAAGCTAGGTTTAGGGTAGTGTACAGGGATGAGATTCACATGTTTAAAGATGTAGAGAAGGAATGAATATGGGATTTAAAAGCTAAGCAAAGGCCTAGTAGAGGCATCAAAGCATAGGACCCAGTTAGTAAAGTAAAATGCAAACAAGAGATAGAACAACTAAAGTGTCTCATAACTATACAAGCTTTTAAACTGGTATTTTAAAAGGCAGACTTGAAAGTAGTGCCTGAGGACTTGGGGATTAGCTTGAGACTTTTTATAGGTCACCCTTGGAATCTGCATAGGTGAAGACAGTTACTGAAGGTACTGAATAGACAGAATGCACTTGACAAAATAAAATATTCAGTTATGTATCCAGGTCAAGTGAAATATTCAGAATTCAGTAGACATTCAAATCCCCAAGGCAAGATGACTTTGTACAAAAGAATGTCTTCATGTTAGAAAAGCACTCCCTTGTGACGGAATGGTAATTCTCTCTGACCTGCAACCGAGTCACTGGAAGTACTCCAAGCAGGAGAGGACGATTGTGTTTCCCTGACTATCTCCCAGTTAAGTACTCCAGCTCCAACACAGAATGTAACCAGTACTGAGTGCTATACTGTGAAAAACAACAGATTCAATGCAATTCCCATCAAAATCCCAACTCAATTCTTCATAGACTTAGAAAGAGCAATTCTCAATTTCATATGGAATAACAAAAAACCCAGGATAGCAAAAACTATTCTCAACAATAAAAGGACTTCTGGGGAAATCAGCCTCCCTGACCTCAAGCTGTACTACAGAGCAGTAATGATAAAAAACTGCATAGTATTGGTACAGTGACAGGCAGGTAGACCAATGGAACAGAATCAAAGATCCAGAAATGAACCCACACACCTAAGGTCACTTGATCATAGGTGCTAAAACCATCCAGTGGAAAATAGGCAGCATTTTCAACAAATGGTGCTGGTTCAACTGGTGGTCTACATATAGAAGAATGCAAATTGATCTATTCCTATCTCCCTGTAAAAAGCTCAAGTCCAAGTGGATCATGGACCTCCACATAAAACCAGATACACTGAATCTAATAGAAGAGAAAGTGGGGAAAAGTCTCAAACACATGGGCACAGGGGGAAAGTTCCTGAAGAGAACTCCAATGGCTATGCTCTAAGATCAAGAAAATCGAAAAATGTGACCTCATGAAATTACAAAGCTTCTGTAAGGCAAAGGACACTGTCATTCGGACAAAACAGCAACCTACAGATTGAGAAAAGATATTTACCAATCCTACATCTGATAGAGGGCTAATATCCAAGGTATACAAAGAACTCAAGAAGCTAGACTCCAGAGACCCAAATAACCCTATCAAAAACTGGGGAACAGAGCTAAACAGAGAATTCTCAACTGAGGAAACTAGAACGGCTGAGAAGCACCTAAAGAAATGTTCAACATCCTTAGTCATCAGGGAAATGCAAATGAAAACAACCCTGAGATTCCACCTCACACCAGTCAGAATGGCTAAGATCAAAAACTCAGGTGACAGCAGATGTTGGTGAGGATGTGGAAAAAGAGGAACACTCCTCCATTGCTGGTGGGAATGCAAGCTGATACAACCTCTCTGGAAATCAGTTTGGTGTACCCTCAGAAAAAATGAATATAATACTACCTGAGGACCCAGCTATTCCACTCCTGGGCATATACCCAGAAAATGCTCCAACATGTAATAAAGACACATGCTCCACTATGGTCATATCAGCCATATTTATAGTAGCCAGAAAGTGGAAACAACCCAGATGTCTCTCAACAGAGGAATGGATACAGAAAATGTGGTACATTTACACAATGGAATACTACTCAGCTATTAAAAACCATGACTTCATAAAATTCACAGACAAATGATTGGAACTTGAAAATATCATCCTGAGAGAGGTAACACAGTCACAAAAGAATGAACATGGTATGTACTCATTGATAATTGGTTATTAGTCCAAAAGTTTGGAATACCCAAGAGTCATTTCACAGCAACCGTACGACTGAGCTTGAGGTCCCAGGTGGAGCAATTGGACAAGGGACTGAAGGAGCTGAGGGAGTTTGCAGCCCCATGGAGGGAGCAACAGTGTCCACTGGCCTGACTCCCCAATGCTCCTGGAGACTGGATCACCAACCAAAGAATACACATGGAGGGACCCATGGTGCTGGCCACATATGTGGCAGAGGAGGGTCTTGTTAGACATCAGGGGGAGCAGAGGTCCTTGGGCCTGAGGGTGTTAGATCCCCAGTATAGAAGAATGCCAAGGAGGGAAGATGTGAGTGAATGGGTGGGTGGGGGAATAACCCCATGGTAGCAAGGGGAGGGGGGAAGGAATAGGGAGGTTCCAAAGGGGAGATCTGGAAAGGGGGAAACATTTGAAATGTAAATAAAGTATGAAAAAAATAAAAATAAAAAAAATTTAAAAAGAGACATGATCTAAGCTTGCTGCAAGTGTACATGAGATTAAGCAAAGAAGTAGGTATGCAGGGGACACTGCTACACAGGGAATATTGAACCCCACTTGCCCACAATTGTAGTTCATAGCCAGATTCTGACAAAGCTGTGATATAAACCCTTAACCAAGTTGTTTTTGAAATTTATACTTGGGCAGCTGCACCAGAGAACTTGTTGGGAGACTGATTGAATAAAAAAACCTCAGGTAGGGGTTGATATTCGTAGTTTAACAAGGCCATCAGGCGATTCTGACTCACACTAAATTTGCAATACACTACCTTCACTGTCTCCTCTCAGCAGCAGTGGTTGAGGTCTTCCCTCATACAATCCAACCTTAATACTTTCTGAGTACATGCTGGCCATCAAAAAGGAGAAGGTAGAAGCCCTGAAGTATAGTTTAATGATATTTTCCATTCTCATCAGTCTTCTCAACTCAGTGACTTGCAGCAAAATTGACCCATATTTTAGCGAAGGCAAGTTGAGAATTCCCCCTCACTATCCTAGAGACATAAAACATTTAATCCAGTGAAAATAATCTCCAAAATTTGAGTTTATTCAAAATTCTTTCAAGAGTTCATTATATGTATTGGAATTCTACTGGTTTTCTTTTTAGATATTCTTCACAAAAGAAGAGAGACCCATGAAAAGAGAAAATGTCTGGGTCTATAGCTCAGTGAGATAGGTAGGACTTGCCTAATATGTGCAAAGACTCTGGTTTGGACTCAGCCCTGAAAAACTCTATTTGATCTCTAGCTCAATGTGTTTGAATGAGAGAGATGTCTTAACAGTTAAGAGCATTGGCTCCTCTTTCAAAGGACCTGGATTTAATTCCCAACACCCACATGGTAGTTCACAACCATCCTTAACTCCAGTCCCAGGGGATCTGAGAACCTCTTCTGAACTATGTGGGTAACAGGCAAGCACATGGTATTCCTACACACATGCAAGCAAAATACTTATACCAATAAATAAATAAATAAATAAATAAATAAATAAATAAATAATGACTTTTGTCATTAAAAGACAGAGAAAATAGATAGTACAAGAGAGGAGGGGGGAACTTATTGGGATTGTCATGGAATTATAGGGCCCATCCTCAAGTAAAAGTATAAGTAAGTTTGAAAAGGGGGAAACTGAAGAGGGGGCAATAAACCATAAATGGGGCTTGAGGAAAGAAATCTTCAAGGAAGAACATAATAAGACTAACATTGGTTCTTTTGGACACATTTTATCTTATCAAAACAAGTTTTCTGACACATAACCACAAAACAATATTTAGCAATAGATTTGATGCATAACTGTCTAAATTGTATTAAGATTCAAGCATGAATCTGTTAAAATAAAATATATATTTATTAAAATATAAAAATAAAATTTATTTTAATTTTATATAGAAATATATACTAGAAGAGTGCTGAAGGTATAAACTAGAAACAAATACCACCTAGATTGAAAATCACAAGAGTAATGATAGAATTTTTATAATAGGATATTAATCATGAATTCTTACTTCTTAACCAAGGAGAAATCCCTCTCCTGGTATCCCCAGTTAGTTCTCCTGGTGATTCTAGTTGAACATTTGTATGGATAAGAGGCTATTTGACCACTTTGAGTCGAGCTGATGATCAGAAAATAGTACTGTGTACACATGAACGTGAGCTCCACGCCCACACAGAAAGCATGGCACCTACACTGATGACCTCAGCTCTGAGGAGGCCCAGACAGGCAGAGCTCCAAGATTCACTAGCCTACCTGGCAGTTTCAGGAGGGTAAGATCCTATCTAAGCAAACAAGGTAGAAGATCCTCACAGAATGTCCTCTATACCTGTGTATATTTTGACATATGATTTTTTTTTCTAACAGACTACCACGAACTATGTGGCAAAGTGGTTTATATGTAACTGCGTTGCTTTTATTAAAGTTCAAATGTATATCTATTAACTTTTATCCTCTGACCACTCTATGAATGTATACATGTGCATCCACACACATATATGGACACAAACACATGCATAGATGCATGGTTTGTTCTTGTTGGCTTTCTTACAATCTCACAAATGGCATTTAAAAGGAAGTCCTGCCAACTTGTCTTCCATTGCTACAGTTCACTTACTTTTATGCATGTAGCTATAAATGTTTGTAACTATGATATATCATGTATGCTGGTGTCTTCAGAATTCTAAGAAATGTGTTAACACTAACATATCTTGAAATTGTGCTTCAGTGCAGCATTCATCTTGTGTCCTCGAATGAGATTTTATTCATGTATCAAATTTCCAGATACAAGTTCCTCTTTGTTATAATGCTGTTATTTGAATGGCATTTCACTAGAAATGCAATAATTATGATTATGCTTCAAAACAGCAAGTATATTAAGTCATAAAACAAGCAAACAAATAAACATCTGTCCCATTAAGGCAAAAGGAACTGCCAGATGACTCCCCTTTAAAATAAGAGTATAGCATTTCCATGAAGAATATGTTGTGTGGCATCATTAATAATCACTGTGTGTTTAGTATGACAACAGAGCATGCTTGCTTTCACTTAATAAGAGAAAGGGAATCATGTAACGTTTTGTAGCCTCAAGTGTGGCATCTGCTTAATGAGACAATTACAACACAAACCAAAGCAAAAAAAAAAAAAAGACATTTGACTCATAGAACAGATTTTGAGAGGAGAGATGAATCAATTTTCCAAAGGCTCTTTTAGAAGAGAAATACACAAGAAAAGACTTGCAATAGTCTCTATTAAATTCAATAAGCTAAATAAGTGACCTTGTCCATCCATCTATCCAACCATCTATCCAAGGCCTAAGCACAGTTCTAGGTCCCACGGAAAAAGCAGGAAACAATGTCCTGGTATTCTAGGCTCATGGACACATATGTTGGCATAGAGTGACTCTAAGAATGTATTTACATGGCTGAAAGCCAAACAAAAGTCCAAATTGCACAGAAGATATGGCTTTAGCAAAACACTCTTCTTGGGGCATTACCTGTGTTTTGTGGATTAATAACTGAACCTATGCCCACGAAAAAGAAGTGTTGTGAACTCTCTTTCAAAGTGGAGCATCATTATTGCATAGTCAGGGGTCTGAAGCAACAGAAAAGTCCATGCTGTCATCTTTACTTACATTCACTGAGTGATCAATCAGCTCCCAGGCTGCTATAAAGGACGTGGGTGGTAGCAAGAATGGAGCCATTATTTTTCTGTCTGCCTCTTGTCTGAAAATAATATTGGACTAAGCTCTAGATATTTGGGACAATTAGAACTGCTTTATGGATGTCTAAAACGGAGATAATAGACTTACCTGTATGAAATAAATAGATTGGTGGCTAGTTATAAAAGCCAAGCACAAGTGTTTATGTTCTTAAATAGGCAGATGAGTTCACAAAGAGGACCATGGGTTTCATCCAATATCAGTGCCTCCTATATATGATGTAAGATCTACACATACATTTCCTCTACATTTCTTAGAAATCACACATAAGAAACTAGATCTTTTTTCATAATTATTATAAGATCACTCACTGTCTAACAGAAACAAAATACTATAAAAATCCGGGTCCATGTATCTTAACAATTCATGGCTATTACTATATCAAATCAACAATTTTATTCACATAATATAATGCATTAGATAAAACGTCCCCGAAGTGGACATTTCTTTTTCAAAGACTTATGTCATCACTGTAAAAATTGTTACTATTATAATAGCTTTATATTACCAAGTAGTGTGCCAGTATTCAAAGATGCTTGAAATCATAGTGATGAATAAATGTTTAATATATAGTTAACACACACACATAAATATATGTGGGCATTGAATGGGTAACCTATCATGTTTATAGTGACTTATTTTTTTTTATTCTTCCACATTCTGGATCTCTTATTATATATAGCGTGTCTGCTGTCTGAAGATGGAACCCAGTTTTTTCTAGTTATTTTGCTGAATGGCTGCTGGATATTAGAAAGGAACACATGACATTGAAATGTGATGTACTGTAAGGTTTAAACTTATGGGAGACATTTTTAATCCACATGCCTCCTCTAAATGACTTTACAGAAGAGGTAATCCTCCCACTACAGCCAAATAACAACCTAAGGAGTATCCCCATGAATTCCTGTTCCAGAATGTCTACTTACCTACTGTACACAACTTTCTCATGATCATGTGAGAAAACAGGGAATTTTATAAAGGACCTTAACTGAGATCTCTAGGAAAGGCTATCTCCTTGAAGCCATTTCTCAACAGTAAACTCTGAGGCTCTGCTGGTCCCATGTGGTGTCTGTTGGGATTCATTTCTTATTTTATTGAGACATAGTTGACAGAAGAGTTTATTTAGCATGCACGTGTAATGCTGATATAATAAATGATGGAATGAGTGTTATAATCATACATCATTACCCCACACTACTTATGCTACTTGGCAAATAACAAGTGTTCAGGCCAACCACAGTGTTCATGTAGACATGGCTAAAGCAGAGCAGGCTGAGGAGGCAAGAGACTGAAACAGATACTCCATGGGTGCTCTGGAGAACTTACCAGAGGAGCCAGTACTTTAGACCAGTGCTGGCCTGAACCAGCCCTATAGGATCTTGGGACTTTAACTGTAGAGTCCCCACATCTTCCTGAAAGAATCTATTCAAGAGCCCTCTTATCAACAAAGGTAAACACGGGCAGGGAAATTCCCATAGCTTCTTGGTGCTTCAGTCACAGAAAGCCCTGTGCATGGACTAAATGACCCATACACACAAAACAAAACAAAAAACCAAGCAAACAACCAAGCAAACAACAACAGCTACCTCTCCAAAACAAAACCAAAAATAGACAACCATGCGATTGGTGGTCCATAGATCAAGATGTTCCTGTAGAAAGTGTACTTCTAACAGAAAATTCTCCCTACTACAGGAATATGTTGCCTTAGTAACTCTCCTTCAACCTGCAGCCTGTAAACAAAAGACCATCAACGGGGAGAGATAAACGCTGTCAACACGACTAGAACAAAATACTGCCTAAAGCCATAATACCTTCATTTAATTTTATCATTTATTTTATTGTTTTTTCACTAATTTATTTATTCACTTTACATACCAATCACAGACCCCTCCTCCCATACTCTCTCACACACACTCCTCTGCTCCTTTCTCCTCTATTTATCTATAAATTTTGTACTTTGTTCATTTGCTGTGTTTTAGTTATAAATTGCCTGAATAGTTTCTCATAATTGCCCTTTCTTTCTCTACACCTAACATATATGAAGAAGAATTTCTGGAATGGAGCTATGTCTGCAAAGGCTGATAGACTGATTAAAATTTCAGTACCATGAAGAGGCTGGACTACTGATATTCTAGAGCCTAATTATAATTTACCTTGAACTGACTTCAGAATAGCCTTTACTTGTCCCTTTGTAGCGAGGCAGATTCCTTCTGACAAACAGATGAAAATTGTTTGAAATTTATTAACTTAACAACATACTAGTTTTCCATCAGTCAGTTGCCTAAGACTATTGTCAGACACCATCTAAGGCTTATGGCAGAGTTCTTCCCAAGTTAAACTTGTCTGCCTGATAGATTCACCTATGTATTCGAAACTGTCTTAATTTATGGCTTTCTTTGTTTTGTTGCTATAAAAAGTTCATAAATTGCTACCTCATTGGAACATGGTATTTGGGGAGACCCAAACCTCCATTGTTCCTGGGCTATGGTCACTCACGTTTGGTTCCAGAATAAACCAGTTCTTATTTATGCCTTTGCGGTGAGAGCTATTTCTTCTATCAACATAGGATGTTTTCTCTGTTGCATCTCAGATCTCTCCCTTGCCCACACACTTACTTCTCCCTCACACTCATTTTTCTTCATCTTTCCTTTAACTTTGCTTATTGATAGCCTTGGCTTTAAAAAACTATGAATTGCAATTTCTTCGTGGTCTATCTGAGTGTTCAGATCTTTTACTAGGGTCATGAGTGAAATGTAAGACTGTCATCTGCTGCAAAGTGACATACGGACAGCTGTCAACCATCATGTCTATACTGCAGTTGCCTTCTCCACAAAATAGGGAGAAAGAGCAAAGGTCTAAGTAGCAGCAACTTGCTAAGTGGATTCACATACAGCAAGCAAATACTTTTGAGCAGGGAAAAAAGAAGAAAAAAAAAAAACAACCCTGAAAGACAAATCCATGCCTACAAAACAGACAATACAAAAGAAATGTAGTCAGATCTGTGTTGATGACCATGGCCTGAGCTACCACCCAAGGACACATGGATGTCCATGGTCTGTGCTGTACCCTGAAGTAATACTGCTGCAGGAAGCCAAATGGATGTGGGTGGGTGACCTGTGCTGCCACCTGTGTCCATGGTGATGTCTGTGATCCCAGCTGTATTGCAGGGCCTAATCCAGGTCTGTGGCTCTACTACAATCAGGAGCCTTGTTCCTGGTCTGTACTAAGCCAGAAACTATATGCAAGCTTATGAAGAGCAAATAAGCTACTTTTTTAGGGATATTAACGACTACAGATAGGTAGTTGAGAAAGAGGGACATGGAAGACTTCTGTGATAACTCTTACCTCCACACCAACTTCCTCATCCCCAATAGCCTAGACAGGAAGCCTTCAGAGAAAATTCTTAAATGCTGAGTGTTCCCTTCCACAATAGATGACTCCCAGCAGTGGTGCAGAAAGGAAGGACTCAGCTCCATTTAGAGAACAGGGCACTGAGAGTTTGGCCACACCTCGTTGAATATACAAATGACACACATTGGACATTTTTTACTGGGTAGGGAAGGCAACAAGAGTGGGGGAGTAGGAAAGGGAAGGAGCAGAAATCAAATGTGATAGGGGTATATGGCATGAAATCCCCCAGATAATCAATAAAATTAATATGTTGGAAGAAAGAAAACCAATGACTCTATAGTGAACTTACATAAACTTTTGAAAGAGGAAAGGAAAGAAGGAAGAAAATCAATTTAGGACTTGGATAAGAAAATTATCAAAGTGGAAGAAGGAGTTTGGTTATTTGGAAGAAAGAATGTAAAACATGTATGGAAATGAAATATTGCAACACAGTTCAGATAAACCTCTGTGAAAACATTTGCAAGATGAGAGTTAATAACTATAAATCCAGACACAAAACTCAAATAAATAACTAACAGGTGCATCTCAAAGTTCTAGAAAAACAAAAACAATCCAAATCCTAATGCCATATGTCATAAAGTAATAAAGATGAATGAAATAAAGTCTAAAAGAACAAACAATAAGTTGAATTAACTGAACACTTTGTTCCATAGAAGATGACCAAAATTGACAGATGTCTAGCCAAACTAATCAAAAAAAGAAAAGACCTAAATAAAACCAAAAATGGAAAAGAAGAAAAGGAAGGAAAGAAAACATTGGCAGAAAAAAACTCAGAGAGAAAACAGCTAGTTGTGAAAACATACTAACGTACTTTAGAAAATCAGTAAAAAACACTTTATAAAATAATAATAAAATTGGAAAAGCTGGAAGAAACAAATTCTTAGAGAGGCATGGCCAACTAAAATTATACCAAATAGTTATAAACAATGTAGACTAACAAGGAACAAGTAGATTTAAGCATGATTTATTTTTGTGTGTTGGAGTAGTACAAATATATTTGTCAAAATTAGAGGGCAACTTGCCAATATCTCTCTCTCTCTCTCTCTCTCTCTCTCTCTCTCTCTCTCCCCTGCCTCCTTTGTAGGGTGAGCCATTTCATCCCCATTGAAACAATAATTAGAAGTTTACCTACAAAGTGCAAACAAGGACTGGGGGATTTACTGCTTATCCTGTCAAACTGTTAAGGATGCCTTAAAACCAACGCCTCACCTCGCAAATTGTCCCACAGAATGCAGATGGAACTAGCATACTCCAACCTGCTAAATGAAACGAGTATCATGGTGATATAAAACTTGCAGTAGACGTGGTAATAAATAAAACTAAAGATCAATTTCCCAAGTTATCAGAGATGCAAAATTCTTAATAATAAAATGCCTTCAAATGGTATTCAATAATATTTAGGAATATATCTGCATCATAACTAAATAGCATAAAATGATAGACATATAATTTCATCATCTCAGGGATGCAATTTTGTTTCAGAATATGTAAAGTAGCTCATGTCATACAACATATAATAGTCTTCAGTAAAGTAATCACAATATGTAAGAAAATTTTGCTGTAATGATTCTCAACCTGTGGGTTGTGACCCCCTTGGGGATCAGATGACTCTTTCATGGGGGCCACTATCTAATAACCTGCATATCATATATTTGCATTATGATTCATAACAATAGCAAAATCACAGTTATGAAGTAATAATGAAGATGATTTTTATATTGGGAGTAACCACAACATGAGGAATTGTATTAAAGAGTCACAAACATTAGGAAATTTGAGAAGCACTGTTCTACTGCCATAGAAAAAGTATATCTCAACATGGTGAAGGCTATATATGACAAACCTATAGGTAACATTATCTTAAAAGCTGAAAAACTGGAAACATTTTCTCTAAAATATGGAACCGGATAAGGTTAGCACTTTCTTCATTCTTATTCAACATACTACTCCAAGCCTCATATCAATGAGAAAAGAGAAAGAAATTAAAAAGATATAAATAGCAAAGGAAAATGTCAAATTGTCCCCTCTTACAAAAGATATGATATTAGACTTAAAGACTCTAAGAACTCAACTAGATAACTCTTATGTCTGATAGTTTCACCAAAATACAAAGATACAAAATTACCATGCAATAACAAGTAGCTTTTTTATACTAATAAGAAACTTGCTAAAAAGGAAATAAGGAAAACATTCACAATGTCTTGAGAAATTATTTTTTAAAATCTAGGAGTAAATTTATTATAAAGTTAAAAGTCCCCAAAATGGAAACTATGGCATTGAACAAATTAGATGACAATAGAAGATAGAAAATCTTCCATGATGAAAGACTGTAATAACTAATAATGTTAATATGGCTATATTATCAGAAACAGTCTGTGCATTCAGGATATTCCCTATCAAAATCCCAATGACATTTTTCACATAACTTCAAAATAATTCAGGAATTCAAATATAAGCACAAAAATCCCCGAATAGTCAAAGAAACACCAAGAAGAAATAGCAATGCTGGAGGTATCAAAAGACTTGTTCTTAAATTTCATTGCATATATCCTACTTTGTTTTTTGTTGTTATGATAAACATCATGAACACATGACACTTAGACAAAGAAATGTTTATTTGGTTAACATATCTATATCGTAGTCCATCACTGAGAGAAGTTGGGGCAGGAGTTTAAGCAGGAAGGTAAAGGCAGAAACTGATACAGAATGCATGGAGGAATGTTCGTCCCAGTCTTGTTCCTTCTGAATTGCTCAAGTACATTTATCTGAAAGCCAGTAGCACCTGCCCAATATGTAACTACTCAGAGTGGGCTAAGCCCTCCTCCACTATTTAGCAATCAAGAAAATATTCCAGACATGTTCCACAGGCCAATCTGATGGATGTTATTTTTCAAATGAGGTTCCCTCTTCCCAGATCACTCTGTGTCAAACTGACAAAACCACAGTTGATCCCTTGTCAACATGACATACTGACACATCACTATTCCACCACAACCTTTCTTTTTCAATATATCCTCAAGACCTTGTGTTAATATCACAATACAAAACACAGTCTAGCTTCAAAATTCTCACAGTCTTTAAATACACTTGAAAAATCCCATGTTCTCTTTAAAAATACAATATCTCATCATTGTAAACTTTAAAATCCAAAATAAGTATTTTTTTTTTTAATTTCAAAAGGGATGACCTATATCTTTGAAGCATAGTAACAAACAGATCAAGGCTAAACCAAATTTTGACAGTGTAAAGATTCCACTTACAGATCTGGAATTCACTTATAATATCTGGACTCCAAACAGTTAAATAGTTACACCTTTCCAGCTCTACCACTTGTAGTACAGTTTTTCTTGTTGGCTTATGCTATTTTCACACAATACCTGCCACTGTTGGTGGACATCCTACAGCCCCTGGCATCTCCAATATGTGTGTCTTCAATACAACTAATGCCACATCTTCCTCTGGGATTCCAATCCTGCTGCATGATGCCAAGCCTCAGCTTTTCTGAATGAGAACTTCATTCCTGAACTTTCCATTGTAACTGAAGCTGAACCTTCACCAATACCTTTTCTCTCAAAGGGTTTAGCCTCAGCTGTTCTTGATACCGTCATGCTTTCAAAGCCAGTATCATACAGAAGGCTCTTACACATTGCCAAGTTGGACTTCCAGATTGATATGCAGTTTTACCCTTATCTGGACCTCAGATTCTGTGTACTGAGCATTAAGAAATACTTTCCTGAAGATTTCACATTAATAATACTTGTTTTTTATTAGTCATGTGTAGAGGAACTTGAGTCTAGCCACATGGCTGCTCTGGCAAGGAATCCCATCCAAAGACCTAGGTCTGTGTGATCCATCTGGAATGCAGACACACTGCATACCTTTAATCCTTCTTAGCCACTAGGGAATGCAAATTTAAACTGCTTTGATCCTCCATCTCACCTCATTAGAACCACCAAAATTCCAAATAACAAAAAAGACTGAGGAAGAATGTGGAAAAGGGGGAACATTTTTCTCTTTTCACTAATGGTGAGAATAGAAATTTGTACAACCAATACATAAATCACTATGGTGTTTCCTTAAGAAGGATGTTTTTTCCCTTTAAAAATTATACATATATATATTTTTGATATATACCTGAAACATACTCAGAGATTCTTATATATTTATGTTTACTCTTCCCCTATTCATAAAAGCAAAAATATTAAACCAATCTAGATGTACTCTGTCAAAGAAACAAATGGGTAAATGATTATGATATGCATACACAATTGATTACATTAATCCATTTTAAAAAGTGATATCATGACTTTTTACAGATAAATGAATGGAAGTGAAAATAATTACATTAGACAAAACAAACGCAACTCAAAAGGAAAAAAAAAACTCACATTTTCTCTTATCTGTGAAATCCACATTTTAAAATCACATATAAGTTGTGTGAATATGTGTAGTTCATCTAACTGGAAAGAAGATAGTGAAATGGGAGAAAAAATATCTTAAGAGGGGAAAGAAAGAGAAAGCTATGAAATATATCACTGGCATGAAAAACGAATGAGAAATTTTCATGAAGAAAAGCGACTAGTAGGGCAGGTTGGAACCTAAGAGAGGATGGTAAGTACAAGGAATTAAATGGAAAAAAATATAGTAACAATGTATGAAGATGCCATGTTAACCTTATTATTTAATTCATTTTAAAAACTAATAATCTGAGCAGTTAATCCAATAGCAATTATAATTGCATTTTTCTATAAAATAAAATATAGATCAATATGTATGTTCTATGGAACATGCAACCACATGTGTCCAATCTGAATTTTGTGTACTGTAGTCACATTCCTGAGAGATGTACAAAATGTTCTAAACTGTGTGTTCAAATTAGAAGTATTTCAAAGAAAGTATCCATTTTCTCAAGTATAAATGAGCATGAATCAGGATTGGGTCTTCAAACTTCTTCAGACACATTTATCTTGGTTAACAAAATAAATCTTTGTAGCCAATTTTTATAGTGTGAGTAGATATACATAGTACACTTTGATATTAAAAGAAAATAGAAAATTACAAGGGTTTTTTCTAGCTATAAAACTGAACATGAGCTAGTTTGGATAGATTCCATCTACAATTCCTTTGGAGCTTCCCTATGCTAAGAGAAGCTCTTGCTCATCACAATGACATAACCCTGGGCCCTGCCTTGGTTCTTGGTCCCTCCTTTACCACTGAGCTATACTTTCTGCCACATCATTCCCTTTTATCCCTTCTTACTTTTCCCCTACAAGAAGAAAATGAGTGAGAAGAATTAGTACACAATCTCCATCTTCATAATAGGTTATTTATTCTAAATAAAAATTTCACTGCATTTATTTTAAATACATAATGATAGCTAAACCATGTACTGTTGAGAAATGGTTTTGGCATTAATCCAACATTTTCTTCAGTATCAGTTTACAGGAGTTGCTAATTTTTCTGGTTATCTTTAGAAGCAATGAAAATTTGTCATTGTCTTTTTTTTTTTTTCAGCTATATTCAGCCAATGTAAACTAAGTAATTTCATACCTTTCTCTAGCTCCGTGAATTAAAAATAAATCCATTATGTTTTGGAGGGTTATAGAAGGAAGTTGCCAAATAAATTTTATAATAATACAATCTAGGGCACACTTCACATATATATTATATTCTACATTGTGAATGTGAACTTACATAGCTTATTATAACTTTTATACTCAATCTTTGGGAAAATACACAGAAAAAGGAGTTCTATGATTTACTCAACTGTCTCAAAATTACATCCGACAAAATACTAGAACATTCTTAAGGCCATATAAATTTTAAGAGTATTTTATTCCGTGAATGGGCTGCATGTTGACAACATACTGTCCAAAATCTACCAATGTCTGGTAGCATTACTCTATGAGTTGCAGTAGGACTTAGCCATGCTTTCTATTTTAGAAATAGTGATTGTCAAAGCACTGGTGATTAGTATTTGGGGCCTGATTGAGCTTTCTCTGGTCCACAGAAAGCTAACTGCCTCCACTTTGTCCTTTCGTGTTGAAGGTCTTAGCAATTGTGTAGACTTTTTAACTCTATAGAAAGCCTGAGCCCTGTGAGAAGTACAACTCCACGAAAGGGCAAACAGGATTGCATGCTGTTCTCCCTCCTCACATTTATGGGTAATCAATGTCCATTTAGTTGTGTGCTCTAACACACAGTGCCTGCTACTTAAACCAAATGAAGAATATTTTGTATGTTTGTTAGTTGCATTGATTATGCTCTTTCTGGTTCCTGGGAGCTAAAAAGAATAAAATTTAAACACAAAAATGAGTGACAATAATTTTCAGCAAGGAAATCCCTGTTGCATCAAGAATATATAGATGGATATAATTCTGCCTCTAAAAGAAGTCAATTGGGATGAAGTGTAGATATGAGAAAAAGAAAGATTCATGATGGATGAAAACCTCAGGGGTATCCAGCTGTTCTTAGAAGTACACCTGAGGTAGAGACAGCTGTTTCTATCTTCCTTATAAGGAACAAAGCTGAATTTGTTTGTTTCTAGCCCAGTAGGCATATCTACATCTAATATACACCCACTGAAAGAGAGTGATCCAAAAGTACAGAGTCAACAGGATTTGAAGACCATAGAGAATTTTGGAGAAGAATTTGACCAATAACCTGAAATGAAGAAAATGGTTATCCACATAGGCACACTTACACATAAAAAAAATAAGATGGGGAGAATAATATGGGCTATACATTGAGGTGTTTTTCCATAAAACATTCACACACACACACACACACACACACACACAAACACACACACACACATACACACACACACACACACACACACACCTTTCCTCCCAGTAGAACCCCAATAATAACTAAGTAGAAACAAGCTGACATTACATTTAAGTTTATAATCTTAGTAAAAAATAAAGTTGTACTTGGTAATATATATAGTTTGAAGAAATACCATATAACAATCTAGATCAAATTCACATAGGCATGGATATTTGTCCAATAAGATCTCTATTGGTGTCAATAGATTTTTCCACCCACCTATTCCTATGTAACCTCTTTAAAACTGATGTGGTTGAATAGTCAGATGAGAGAGTTTTCGTTTGTTGGTTGGTTGATTGGTTTTTGAGTTTGTCAGTTTATTTATTTTTTATTTTTTTAAGATTTATTTAATTTTTGAAACTAAATATAGATGTTTATTCTCTGAAGTTATTTCTTTTTTCTTGATACTTTATTTACATTCCAAATGTTTTCCCCTTTCCAGGTCTCTCTTTTGGAAACCCCCTATCCCATGCCCCTCCCCCTGCCTCTATGAGGGTATTCCCCCACTTACCCACCTACTCCCGACTTCCCTCCCCTATACTGGGGCATTCCCCTATACTGGGGCATCTAACACCCTCAGGTCCTCCCACTGATGGCCAACAAGGCCTTCCTCTGTCACATATGTGGCCAGCACCATGGGTCCCTCCATGTGTATTCTTTGGTTGGTGGTCCAGTCTCCGGGAGCTCCTGGGAGTCTGGCCAGTTGACACTGTTGCTCCCTCCATGGGGCTGGTTTTAAGAATGAGAAAACTGACTCATCTGAGGGTTAAACACAATGCTTTTTTTTTTTCTTTTGGAAAAGGACTCAATTTCAAATATTTAACGCCTCATAAATTTTAATTCAAACTGGGAGAATGTAGTCAGACAACGCATAGGAATAGAGGCCTTGAGTAAGAGGGACATGAGTAGCTGACTCACTATTCTGTCAATTTTTACTCTACAACATTCTGCATTTCCTGATCCCTAGCATTCTATCTCTTAGTCTTAAGATCTACTTTCTATCATGGCTAACTTGTGTGTTTCCCTGGGCTAAGACTGTTCTCTAACAGTCTTATATCTCACCCCAAAGGAGTCATTCTCAGTGAGCTTTACTAAAGATTTAAATGTACTGTAAGTACAACCTAAATTTTCATTATGTATTTCTATAAACAAGGTTTTTCTCAAATCTTAAATATTAAGAAATATAGAAAAATGAATACATTTATCTGTCTTCTACACTCCCATGACTTGGTAATGAATATAATAAGGTTAGTTAAGTCTTTATTTCATTTTTCTACACATAAACTTTTATTCATTTATGAGGACACATCAATCAAAAGAAAAAATTTCTGACTAGTGGTAGAGCACACCCATTCCAGGAGTAGCTGACAGTTCTTATGGATTATAAATTATTTGTATTCAAATAGAAAACTATCATTGGAGCCATTTATAATTCTAAGGTTTTAATCTTTTTTAGCAGAAGAATAACTCAGCTAGCAGGAGATTTATAATTGGTAATTTACATTTTATTTAAATGTTAAAATGGAAATCAAGTAGTAGAGGCATTTGAACACCTTAATTAAGAAATTACCAAAGTTTAAAGTGCTAGGTATTTTAATCATCTTGACTTGATCACTTCTTAATACCCAAAGTACATATCAATCAAACATCACATTTCAATCATAATACATAAAGATATTATGTCAATCAATAACATGTTTACTCTCCATTGTTTTTAACCATAACTAAGATAATTTATCTAGTTTACTTAGAATATTTAATTTATATTATATTATTATTACTGTTGTTCTTGTATTAGCTTATTGAGTATAGCACACAATAGCTCAGTGTACAGGGCAGCAACAGAATCTCTTGCCCCATACAGTTAATAAAACAAATCCAAACAAACTACATGAACTGGCATTTTATAGAAGAACATAAAAATTAGTATAATACAGTTAAACATCCAATAATATCTCATAAGGTTTCATCTCTTTTTTTTTTTTTTTTCATTCAGCATTTTCAGTTTCTATTTAAAGAATAATACACAGTGGCCAGTTTAAGCTAAGAGAATTTATAGGAAACACTCAGAACCATGGGTCTGGAACACATTTCTGGGCATTATATAACACCACAAGTCTGGCTTGAGAAGATTTCTCTGCCTATAATGATAACAGAACAATTTTGGCTTTGCCACAGTTGAGATTTTTGAATCCAAAATATTCTCTTGTTTTCTTGCCTCAAATATCTCATGCTGAAATGCTTTACTTAGGGCTTGCCATTGCTGTGAAGCACAGAAGCACAGCTTAGTCTACCCCAGACAGGGAAGTCCATATCCACAGTGACTCTGGTCCTTCTTATACCTGCATTACAAAACAATGTCCAAAAGATTGCAACATATCAGAGGATTCTAAGCCAGTTTCTGTTCTTAGTAGAAAAGGAAGCTGAAACACTGTTATTAATTTCACTTTGAGAAGATAGCATTTAGTAAGGCAAGGTTCAGCATACAGGCATTTCAAGATACAAAAAGCAAGTTCAAAATATCCGAAATATCTCTGAATGTTAGATAGTCATTATGTTTGCAAAACAGTTCCCTTATTAAATTTCAAAATTTGAAATGTTCATTTGTCTTAAATCTAGTTTGTTTGGGGTTTTTGTTACATATTTTAAGATTATAATTATAGTATCTCTCCCTTCCTTTTCCTTCCTCCATACAAAAATATTCAAAGTGAACTCCAGAGAGAGGGTATTTCCTTCAGTGATGTCAGACATGTAAGACATACACTAATATTGTTTTTCTTCAAGATTTTTTTAGCCTCTAACTTTTTTTTTTTTTTGTAAAACTGTTATCAAATACTATAGTTTCTAGGGAGCTTATTTTAAAAAGAACATATCTCATCAAAAAGGACATGTTATTTTTCCCTGAGAGTTAATGTGATCCATTCTCCATTTTGTCTATCCTACATAGTTTTGATTTTCCACTTCTGTGCCTTTAGTCATCCATCTAACCATCCATTCATCCAAGATATTGCCATGTAGTTGTAGTCAAAGTCATTAAGAGTCCCATTCTGAAGTGTTTTAATACCAAGACACCCCCCTTTTTTTTCCTCTAAGGCAATGGTTATTGAATAATACAGCGTGTCTCAGAGACACTTAGTAGGGGTATTAAAAGAGACATGGTGAGAAAGGAGCCTTAGGTCCAGAGATTCTCTGTAGGTAAGTCTGACGGGACTTCCTGTTGTGACACTACCAATGCATTTCTAACAAATTTCTACTCCTTTTGGTCGGGGGTCCATACTTAAAGAGCCATTTGTTCTAATTTTAGAATGATGGAGAATGTAAACGTATGTGTGAATGAGGTCTGCTATATAAGCGTGATGGTATGTACAGAGACTGAACTGCAGTAAGCTGTAGAAGAGGAGAGAACAAGAAATGAGAAAGGACAGAATCTCAAACTCTGCACTTCCAGATTTAGTTGAGCCAGATTTTGGCTCCACCTCTACTTTTCTCATTCACATGAATCAATGATTGGCCTGTATAGTTTATTCTAATTCAAAATGAGGTTTTGCTTAATGGGAAAAATTGTTCAGTTTTAAAATATAATTTAATATGAAATTTAATTTCATATCAGTCTTAATTCACAATCTAAGTTTTGTTTAAGAAATATTGTAGGAGGCCTGCCAGCACCAGAGACACCAGGTAACTTCCTCAACCCACCCCCAGCTCTCTGGAAGCACTCCCAGCAGTAGTAAACTGCACCCCATTACATTTCCTGCCACACAACTCTGCCTGCTTTCCTGGAGGCTTACCAACATCCGAAACAATTAGGTAAGATCCTGTCCCAAGCCAACAATATTCCCTAAAACACACCTATTAGTCATGAACTATACCCTACCCCTAGACTCCATTTCCAGGTGACAAACCCACCTGCTTTGCTGGATGCTAGCCGGCATTAGGGAACCCAGGCCACACTGGTACTAGGGACCCCAAGGGCAAGATTAGCATCCCAAACTCCAGAATTTCTACATATGATAAAAACCTCCAGCAGAACACCATACTGGACTCGAATACTAGCTAGTCACCAGAACCCCAAGCCACTCAGGACAGTAGTCAGAGAGGAAAGAGGAAACAAGGGAAAAACATACACATCAAACAAAGATAAACTCAGAGATCAGCATCTAAACCTACAGCAACTGCAAAACCCAAATACTTAAAGGCCACCATAAAAACACAATCAATAATAGCCAGGGCAATATGACACCACTGGAGCCCAGCTATCCTACCCCTACAAGCCCTGGGTATTCCAACACTGCTGAAGCACAAGAAAATGACTTCAAATACTGTCTCATGGGGACAATAGAGGCCTTAAAAGAGGAAATAAATAAATCCCTTAAAGAAATACAGGAAAACACAAACTGAGGGTATCCTGGAATCAGAAAACCTAGGGAAGAGAACAGGAACTACAGATGTGAGCATCATCAACAGAATTAAAGAGATGGAAGAAAGAATCACAGGTATAGAAGATACAATAGAAGAAATTGCTACACTGGTCGAAGAAAATGCTAAATCTAAAAAGTTGCTGACACAACATATCCAGGAAATCTAGGACACCATGAAAAGGCCAAACCAAGAATAATGGTAGATGAAGAGAAAGATTCCCAGCTCAAAGATCCAGAAATATCTACATAACATTTCAGCCCAGCTCAAAAGATATAGTTTACTCTTGCTACCTCATGCAACCTTCTCCAAAATTGACCATATACATGGACACAGAGCAAATCTCAACAGATAAAGAAAATTGAAATAACTCCTTTTATCTTATCAGCTCACCATGGATTAAAGTTTTACTTCAACAACAGAAACAACAGAAAGCCTACAAAACCAAGGAAACTGAATAACTCACTACTCAATGGCCACTGGGTCAAGGAAGATATAAAGAAAGAAATTTCTTTATATGACTTTCTAGAATTCAATGAAAATGAATGTACTACATACCCAACTTTATGGGACACTATGAGAGCTGTGCTAATAGGAAAGTTCATAGCACTAATTAACTTCATAAAGAAAGTAGTGAAATCTCATATTAACAACTTAACAGCATATCTGAAAGCTCTATAATGAAAAAGAAGCAAACATATCCAAGAGGAGTAGATTAAAGGAAATAATCAAGCTTGGGGCTGAAATCAATAAATTAGAAACAAAGAGAACAGCAGAAAGAATCAAGAAAACCAAGAGTTGGTTCTTTGAGAAAATTAACAAGATAGACAAACCTTTAGCCAAACTAATAAAAGGCAGAGAAAGAATATCCAACCTAACTAAATCAGAAATAAAGGGGGGGGGGAATAACAGATACTGAGATCTTACTTCAAAAACTTGTACTCCAAATAATTGGAAAATCTGAGTGAAATGAATATTTTCTTGATAGATACTATTTACTAAAGTTAAAATCAAGACCAGATAAATAGTTTAAATACACATATAATCCTTAAATTATTCCCTAAAATAGGAATACAAAGAACATTGTCAAAATCATTTTATGAGCCGGGCAGTGGTGGCACGCAGAGGAAGGCAGATTTTTGAGTTCGAGACCAGCCTGGTCTACAGAATGAGTTCCAGGATAGCCAGGGCTATACAGAGAAACCCTGTCTCAAAAAAACAAACAAACAAAAATAAAATAAAATAAAATATTAAAAAACAAAAATAAAAAAATCATTTTATGAAACCATCATTTTATGATACCTAAGCCACTAAAAGACTCAATTAAGAATTTCAGACCAATCTCCTTTATGAACATTGATGCAAAAATACCCAATAAAATACTGGCAAACCAAATCCAAGAACACGTCAAAAACATCATCCACGATGATCAAGTAGGCCTCATGCCAGGGATGCAGAGATGGTTCAACATATGAAACTCCACCAATGTAATCAATCCTCCATATAAACAAGTTGAAAGAAAAAAGAACACATGATCATTTCATTTTGTCTTTGACAAAATGCAAAAGCCCTAAAAATTTTGGAGATATCAGGGATACAAAGCACATAGCTAGACACAATTAAAGGATTATGTATCAAGCCAATAGACAACATTAAACTAAAGCAACTCCACCAAAATCAGGTGCACGACAGTGCTGTGTACTCTCTCCATAGCTATTCAATAAAATATTTGACGTTTTAGCAAGGCAATTAGACAACTAATTAAGACCAAATGGATGCAAAGTGGAAAGGAAGAAATATCTCTCTATGCAGGTGCTATGATAGTGCCCCCCAAATTCTACTGGGAGAAAACTCCAACAGATGATAAACACCTTCAACTAAGTGGTTGCATACAAAATCATCTCAAAAACAAGTCAGTATCCCTCCTATATACAAAGGAAAACTGGGCTGAGAAAGAAATAAGGGAAAGAGCGCCCTTGAAATAACCACAAATAATACAAAATATGTATTATTTTAGAGTTGGTGTAACTCTAATCAAGGAAGAGAAAGCTGTAGGACAAGAACTTCACATCCTTGAGGGGAAAATTAAAAATATATCAGAAGATGGAAAGATATCCCATGATCATGGATCAGTAAGATTAACATAGAAAAAATGGCCATCTTACACAAAGCAAGCTACAGATTCAATGCAATTCCCAACAAAAGTCCAATGCACATCTTTACAGATCTCTAAAGAACAGCACTAAACTTCATATGGAAAGCAAGTAACCAACTAAACAAACAAAAGAGACATGATAGCTAAAATAATCCTGTACAATAGAAGAACTTCTGGAGGTATCACTATCCCTGTCTCAAGCCATACTACAGAGCAGTAGTCATAAAAACAACATGATGTTGGCATAAAAACAGACACGTTGATCAATTGAATCAAATTGAAGACCCAGAAGTAAACCCATACACCTATAGACACTTGGTGTTTGACAAAGAAGCCAAAACTTTATAATGGATAAAAGAATGCATCTTCAATAAATGGAGCTGGACTAATTGGATGTTGATATGTAGAGGATGCAAATAGACCCATATTTACCACACTGCACAAAAGTCAAGATCAAAGACCTCAAGACAAAACTGGATATACTGAATTGGTTAGCAAAGAAAGTGACACATAGTCTTGAACACATAGACACAAGAGACATTTTCCTGAACAGAATACCAATAGCTCAGGCATGAAGAGCAACTAATAAATGTGACCTCATGAACCTGAAAAGCTCCTATAAGGCAAAGGACACTGTCAATAGGACAAAACAGTGGCCTACAGATTGGAAAAATATGATTACCAGCCTAACATCCAAAAGAGGCTGATATACAAAATATATAAATAACTCAAGAAATTAGACACCACCAAACCAAATAACACAATTACAAACATATTACAGAGCTAGACAGAGAATTCTCAATAGAGGACTCTCTAATGGCCAAGAAGAACTTAAAGAAATGTTCAAGGAAATGCCAATCAAAACTACTCCAAGATTCCATTGTATACCCTTCAGAATGGCCAAGATCAAAATTTCAAGTGATAGCACGTTCTGGCAAGGATGAGGAGCAAGGGGGAACACTCCTCCATTGTTGGTGGGAATGCAAACTTCTACAACTACTTGGAAATCATTTTGGTAGTTTCTCAGAATGTTGAGAACAGTTCTACCTCAGGACCCAGCTATACCACTCTAGTGCATATACCAAAAGATGTTTCACCATGCCACAGGGACACACGCTCACCTGTGTTCATAGCAGCTTTATTCAAAATACAGCTTTATTCAAAATAGACAGAAACTGCAAACAACCTAGATGTCCCTCAACTGAAGAATGGATAAACTTTGGAACATTTCCCTGATGGAATATTACTCTGCTATTAAAGACAATGAGATCATGAAATTCTCAGGCAAATTATGGAATTAGAAAAGATCATCCTGAGTGAGGTAACCCAGACCCAGAAAGACAAGCATGCTATGTATTCACTTATAATTGGATTTTAGATATAAGGTACAGAATAGTCATGCTACAATCCACAGACCCAAAGAAGCTAAGTGACAAGGAGGGCCCATGCAGGGAAGCTTTAATCTCATTGAGAAAGAGAAATAGAATAGACATTGGGGGACAGTGGACTGAGGGAGCTGGGTGGAGAAAGTGTTGTGGAGGGGAGCAAGAGAGATCAAGTGGGGAGAGGATTGAAGGAGACAGTACAGAGAGAAAGAGAGAACTGGAATTGGTGTGGGGGGCATGAATCTCTGGAATGAACTAGAAACCTAAAATAATGGACACTCCCAGGAATCTGAGGATGATCCTAGCAAAACTCCTAGCAATGGGAGAGATGGAGCATGAAAAGGCCATGTACTGTAAACAGCAAAGACTTCCAATGAAGTGACCGGGACACCAACCCAACCACAAAACCTTAGATCCACAATTTGTCCAGCCAACAAGATGTGTAGGGGTAAAGATGGAGCAGAAATTGAGGGAATGGTCAGCCAATGACTGGTCAAGCTTGAGACCTATGATATGAGAGAGAGCCAACCCCTGACACTATTAGTGATATTTTGCTATACCTTCAGACAGGTGACAACATAATTGTCATCTGAGAAGCTTCACCTAGCAACTGATGAAAACAGATGCAGAGACCTAATCAAATATTAGGTGGAATTTGGGGAATCCTATAGGAGAGAGGAAGGAAGAATAGAAGGAGTTAAAGAGGTTAAAGACACCTCAAGAAAATATACAAAATCAACTGACCTGGGCTCATTGGAGCCCAATATGTAACAATTGTGCAGCCGGGTATTCATGTAGGACTTCTAACAGCAGAAGCAGGGGTTATATCTGAGTCTGTTGCTTGCTTTTGCATCCATTTCCCCTAACTGGGCTGCTTTATTTAACTACACTAAGAGAAAATGTGCCTAATCCTACTGAAACTTGACATGCAAAGGCAGGTTGATATCTATGGGAGACCTGTAAACAGACCTGTGTTTCTGAGGAGAAAGAGATGGCAGGAGGATAGGGAGGGGAGTGAGAAGGAGAGACTGGGAGGAGAGAAAGGAGGGGAAAATATGACCTGGATGTAAAGTATATAATAAACAAACAAAGAAACAAAAATAAACACTGTAGAAAAATGTATGCTCTCCAGGTACTTCTGAAGAAAGGGCTGAATAATAATAGATATAATAACGCTTGCATTCAGAGTAATTTTGAAATGGGTTTACTATTTTATGTATCACATGACAGTGTATATAAATAATACATAGTATTGGTTCACCAATTACTGGATACTGAAGAAACAGATATGCATAATTATTATGTACTATATTAAAGGCAATGATTAATTTCTGCATTTATTTTTATATGTTTTCCATAGTCGATGCATTTTGAAAATGTTCCTAAGGAAAGCTTATATAATATGTGGATTACACACACGTTTCTGGCCCTACATCTTAGAAAATATTAGGAGAGAATTTTCTGGCTTTGTAATATTAGTACTACTGTTTTTACAAGTGTTTAGTGACTCATCACAAAACCTTTCAAAAGTCCAAATCTACTTTCATCAGACAAAGTGAGATGACAATGGTTCAGATTAGGTGCTGCAGGAGTTGGATGGTCCTGCCATGTCCTCAATTCAAGGGAAGGGAACACCATCCTTGTCCTCCAACCCCACAAAGCTCAAATCAAAGCCTTTACCTCCTTTATTTTGCTCCCCCTTTCTAAGGGTCTTTTCTTTATACTTTGCTGAAGCGATTTCACTTCTCATCGGTGCTAGAAGTACAAATCCAGCCAGCTACGCTGATGATGTAATTTTTCCAAGTCTAAATTAGATTTCGTATGGAGCATGAAAAGTCAAAGGCGGAGCTCATGCTGGTGTGTGATTTTATTTAGTTTGTAGATGAAGAAGCATGGGGTTTCAAAGTTTGCTATTTTATGTCTTTCTTTAAACCATGCTTGCAGTTTACTTAGTACTTGTTAGAGCAAATAAAGCAAAAGCCATCAACTTTTATTACTTTCATCATCAGTAAGCATTTTATTCTTGTTGATTTCAAAAGGATACACAGTTTTACAAATAATGTTTACATATGTAGACAAAGAATGAATTGCCTACATCATACTAACAATGATACATTTATATCATACAAACTTATCAAATTAATTATGCTATTAAAGATAAACTTCCAGTGATTTTCTTAAAAGATAAAATAACTACCCCATTTTACAGGCAGTACTACCAAAAATTTACAGAATTTCGTTATGCTCATAAGGATTTTTAGCAACTCACTTATATTTCTGTATTTAAAATATTGTGTATTCATCAGCAAGCTAGTACTATCTGCTTAAAATAAACACTGCAGTAAGCATTACTGAAGACACAAAAGTTCCCCAATTTTTCCAATGATAATAATGTACATGAAGGATGGTGGTGATGCATGCTCTTAATTCAGGCACTCAAGAGGTAAAGGCAAGCAGATCTCCAAACTTAAGGCCAACCAAGCGTATAGACAGCAACTTTCAGACAGCTAGGGCTATTCAAAGAAACCCTGTCTCAATAAAACTAATAATAATAATAATAATAAATAAGAATAATAATGTACATGTTATAAAATATACGGTATGTGTATTCAGATTTTACAAGTAGTATATTTTTAGTTTTTAAAATGTATTACTGTGCAATTTTTATTTTAATTATTGATCTATCATATATTATTGTAGACAAAAATATATTTATCAACTTCTAGCTAAACATTGTTTCCCGTGCTAAAATCAGTTAACTAATGTTTCATTTCTTACCATAATTGCTATCTGGAGATAGTTAAGTCTAAGGAGTTACATTGTTTTCATTGGATAATAGTCAGGAAGCAGGTTGCTAGATCTTCATCTGTATATGTTTACTGGCACCTGTTGTGATGGTCATTCTCATGTGGTCAGCGCATTTCTCAAATGCATTGAATAGCTCCCTGATACTATTGAATTTACTCTTTCCTTGTTCAACACATTCAAACTAAAGGCTCCTATCTATCATTCTTTGCTCTTAGGCTAAGAAATGACATTGTCCATTTAGAATTGTGGAAACTTGGCATCACAGTGAAGCATATTCAAATGGGAGCTGTTAGTTCATCCATCACTTACCACCAACCTAACTGGTCAAGGAAAGAACCTTGTCTCCCAATTTATATGTCCTAATCTTCTTTTATTTGGTTTCCTCTTATCTCTTAATCCTCTGTTACTGCCCTGGACCTGTCTTCCTCATTCTTTCCCACAGTACTTCTTGATTTTCTTGAAAAATAACATAGAAACTAGAAAAAACCCAAGTATCTCTGGTTAGTTCTAGACAGATAAAAATTTTCCAGAACTGTGAGAATGTACATTAAAATAGTTGTTGCCTTAAACATATTTGAGCAAATTTTTGATTCTTCCTTGGGATGAAGGAGAAGGGTCTTGAGCAAAGCAACTAAGAATACAGTATGATTTCTCTAAGCTGCCTGCAGGTTTGATCGGGCGGAGTAAGAAAATCACTTCTATGACTTGGGTGGCCTGTTTCCATTCTCTCCCTCTGCTCCCTCTTATCCTCCTACATGCCAAGACAGGGAGACAATGCTGTCATTAAAGGATCTGTAGCTGGTGTGCTGATTAAACCTTCTCAGGCCTTATAGATCAATTCCTAAACTAAATTAGAAACTGTACAAACAGAATCTATATCACTCATTACTCTGCAGAAGCTAAATGACTGCTAATGCACCTGCCATGGTAATTTAGTTCACAATCAGGCAAACATAACTACAAATGTTAGCCATTTCCCTAAAACTCACACAGCAATTTTTCCTGGGAACTTCCTATACAAAGTGGAAATTACAGTCTCACTTTGCTTAACATACAAGTGCCATCTAACACCATTAAACCAGGGGAAAGGTTACTACCTCACTGTGCCATCATCTTCACATTCCCAGAATCCATTTCAGCACTTTCATAAACATATCATTGAGCAAAATACAGGGACTAACAATCAATAAAATATTACCTTATTAGATCATGGAGATACAGCCATTTTAAAATAATATTCACTTCCACAGAAAGATGTCTCATAAACAAAAGCATAAATTAGAGTTGATGAAATGTTGCGGATTGCAAGTGGTAATTATCTCCAGTGGTTAAATTATAAAAATAAGCCTTCCTTCAATCAAACACCCTTTCCTGGGAAAAATATCTGTGAATTAATATGCTAAGATACAAGATACCTTTAGGAGAAATATTATGAGGAAGAATATGAAACATTCTGCAATGGAAAAGCCATTTACAACTCATCTGACTTTTTGATCTCTAATTTCTTTGTCTCTGTGGGAAGCTAGTTTGTTTAAAAGAGAAGTCATGTCTTACAATTCTTTGTAAAAGAATGTTGTCAGTAATACGTTCTAGAATGACCGCTGGGTCACTGAAGGACTCAAGCAGGAAGTTTTTAAATACCTAAATCAAATTCAAGTGGAAATGCAACTTACCGGAAATTTTAGAATACTAAAAAGGATATTCTGAGAAGTTTATAACTATGCGTAGTGTGCTAGTTAGAGTCATCTGATAGGAGGAACCTTGGCTGAGAAAATCTGTCCTTAAGATCAGAAGGCAGGAAAGCCTGTATTTTCTTAACTAGTGGCTGATATGGGAGGGCATATACCATTGTGCATGGGTACATCTCTGGGTTGGTGGTCTTCAGTTCTGTAAGAAAGCAGGCTAAGTAGGCTATGAGGAACAAGCCAGTAAGCAGCATGCCTCCATGGCCTCTGCATCATTGTTTGAGTTCCTGTCCTGATTTCATTTAATACTGGACTACAACATGAAAGTGAAAAACTAAATAAAATTTTTCTTCTCCAAGTTTCTTTGGTTGTGGTGTTTCATCTTAGCACCAGCAATCCTAAGTAGGATAAATGGTTACATTAAAAATCAAGAGGAACTAAAATTACTTATGATTTACCTCAGAGATAAAAAGAACAGGCAACAACACAAATCAATACATAGTAAGAAAATATAAAGCCTGTAGTGGAATAAAATAAAATAATAGCAATTAACATGATGATACAAAAATGTGTATTGTCAACACACAAAAAGTTGTGCTTATTCAATGTTCCCAACTTAATGGCTCTAAGGTATATATATATTCCACTAAAAGTGTCATCATAAACCTATTCAAAACCTGCAAAATTACCTTATGAATTCTAATTTCTTGTTTAAAGTAAGAAAATTGGGACACTGTCAATGGTTACTCATAGCACTATGGCTAAAACATCAATCCATGATGACCAACCATATGATCTGGCAAGTCACAAAATTTATCCCTGGGAATGCCTATCTGGAACATATACTTATTGCTTGAAATAATTTATTCATATCGAGTTTGGAGGCTTAGAAAAAAATAATATATACTTTCATGACACAATTTTAATCTACCAGTCAGTGCACTGTCAAATATATACTAGAATATCTCAAACCCAGTTACTTCAGCTGATATATGCATTCAGATAGAGGCACCAAAACTGTTATTTGTCTCCCTGAAAGTGTTTTACAAAAGAATATTTAGTGATGTAAAGCAAGCAGGGAGTGTTTCACAGGGAGCACCTTGCAAAGTGACTACCACATTGGAGATATATCTTAAGTATCAATTGACTAGTGAATCATTTACGAAAGCTATTTGGGAGAATAATTTGCAAGGTCATTCATGAGACAACACTGTAACCCCCAAAGCACGGACAGATATGCTGTTAAAGTGAATGAGGACAGAAAAACAGCAGGTCTGTGCTATGCTTTACTGTGGGCTTCCTCAGCAGCTGCAAACTGAGTTTTTCCGTTTGAGAATATGAGATTTGCCTTAAATTCACTATACTCCTTTTCTCTTATAGTCACAGGTGTCACAAAGACCACAGAAACTCTCCTGGGAAGCAACTGAACTATTTGCTTTATAGGAGGCCTGGGGTTGCAGACAGCTCATCTTAGACAGAAGGAAGAATTATTGCTGTTCTTGACTAAACAATGGGGCTCTTACTGGTAGTGGCTCTGGAGTGAAACTCCATTATCTTGGACTCAGTGCCAATTATTTTTAATCATTTTTATCAGAGGGAGCATCAAAATGAGTTATGATAATAGCCACAGGGGAACTAGTGAAGCTTTTTCTTTTCTTCCATTTATCCTTTCTTGACACTTTGGGGTTGAATTTTTCTTTACACATTGACTTTCCAGGAGACATAATGTCTGGGCATTTTTTTTTTTTTGATACTTTATTTACATTTCAAAGGTTTCCCCCTTTCCAGATCTTCCCTTTGGAACCTCCCTATTCCCTCCCCCTCCCTCTCCCCCTTCCTTTATGGGGGTGTTCCCCTACCCACCCACCCACCCACTCTCCTCTTCCCTCCTTGGCATTCTCCTATACTGGGGGATCTAACACCCTCAGGCCCAGGGGTCCTCTCCTCCCCTTTTGGCTAACAAGACCCTCCTCTGCCAAAGGGTCCCTCCATGTGTATTCTTTGGTTGGTGATCCTGTCTCCAGGAATATCAGGAGGTCAGGCCAGTGGACACTGTTGCTCCCTCCATGGGGCTACAAACTCCCTCAGCTCCTTCAGTCCTTCTCCAAGTCCTCCATCTGGGACCGCACCCTCAGCCCAATGGTTGCTGTGAAGTGACTCTTGGGTATTCCGAACTTTTGGGCTAATAACCACTTATGAGTGAGTACATACCATTTTCATTCTTTTGTGACTGAGTTACCTTGCTCAAGATGATATTTTCAAATTCCATCCATTTGCCTAAGAATTTCATGAAGTCATTGTTTTTAATATCTGAGTAGTATTCCATTGTGTAAATGTACCACATTTTCTGTATCCATTCCTCTGTTGAGGGACATCTGGGTTATTTCCAGTTTCTGGCTATTATAAATATGGCTGGTATGACCATAGTGGAGCATGTGTCTTTATTACATGTTGGAGCATCTTCTGGATATATGCCTAGGAGTGGAATAGCTGGGACCTCAGGTAATATTATGTTCATTTTTCTGAGAGTCCACCAAACTGATTTCCAGAGAGGTTGTAACAGCTTGCATTCCCACCAGCAATGGAGGAGTGTTCCTCTTTCTCCACATCCTTGCCAACATCTGCTGTCACCTGAGTTTTTGATCTTAGCCATTCTGACTGGTGTGAGGTAGAATCTCAGGGTTGTTTTGATTTGCATTTCTCTGATGACTAAGGATGCTGAACATTTCTTTAGGTGTTTCTCAGCCATTCGTGTTTCCTCAGTTGAGAATTCTCTGTTTAGCTCTCCTCCCCATTTTTTGATAGGGTTATTTGGATCTCTGGAGTCTAGCTTCTTGAGTTCTTTGTAACCCTCTACTGGATTTAGGATTGGTAAAGATCTTTTCCCAATCTGTTGGTTGCCATTTTGTCCTATTTACAGCGTCCTTTGCCTTACAGAATCTTTGTAAATTCATGTGGTCCCATTTGTTGATTCTTGATCTTAGATCATAAGCCACTGGTGTTCTGTTCAGGAACTTTACCCCTGTGCCCATGTGTTTGAGACTTTTCCCTACTTTGTCCTCTACTAGATTCAGTGTATCTGGTGTTATGTGGAGTTCCTTGATCCACTTGGACTTGAGCAGTGAGATAGGAATGGATCAATTCACATTCTTCTACATATAGACCATCAGTTGACCCAGCATCATTTGTTGAAAATGCTGTCTTTTTTTCCACTGGATGGTTTTAGATCCTTTGTCAAAGATCAAGTAAGCTTAAGTGTGTGGGTTCATTTCTGGGTCTTCAATTCTATTCCATTGATCTACCCACCTGTCACTGTACCAATACCATGCAGTGTTTATCACTACTGCTCTGTAGTACAGCATGAGGTCAAAGATACTGATTCCCCCAAAAGTACTTTTATTGTTGAGAATAATTTTTGCTATCATGGGATTTTTGTTATTCAATATGAATTTGAGAATTGTTCTTTCTAAGACTATGAAGAATTGAATTGGAATTTTGATGGGGCTTGCCTTGAATCTGTAGATTGCTTTCAGCACTATGGCCATTTTAACTATATTAATCCTGCCAATCCATTAGCATGGGAGATCTTTCCATCTTCTGAAGTCTTCTTCTATTTCTTTCTTCAGAGACTTGAAGTTCTTGTCATACAGATCTTTCAGTTGTTTGGTTAGAGTCACACCAAGATACTTTATATTATTTGTGATAATTGTGAATGGTGTCATTTCCCTAATTTTTTTCTCAGCCTGTTTATCCTTTGAGTATAGGAAGGCTACTGATTTGGTTGAGTTAATTTTGTATCTGGCCACTTTGCTGAAGGTATTTATAAGCTGTAGCAGATCTCTGGTGGAGTTTTTCTGGTCACTTAAGTATTCTATTATAGCATCTGCAAATAGTGATATTTTTACTTCTTCCTTTCCAACTTCTATCCCTTTGATCTCCTTTTGTTGTTTAATTGCTCTAGCTAGAACTTTAAGTACTATATTGAATAGATACAGAGAGGGCAGTCTTGCCTAGTTCCTGATTTTAGTGAGATTGCTTCGAGTTTCTCTCCATTTAGTTTGATGTTGACCACTGGTTTGCTGTATATTAGTTTTACTATGTTTTGGTATGCTCTATGAATCCCTGAACTTTCCAAGTCTTTTATCATGAAGAGATGCTGAATTTTTTCAAATGCTTTTTCAGCATCTGATGAAATGACTGTGTGGTTTTTCTTTGAGTTTGTTTATGTTCTGGATTACATTGATGGATTTCTGGGTATTGAACCATCTCTGCATCTCTGGGATAAAGCCCACTTGATCATGGTGAATGATCATTTAGATGTGTTCTTGGATTTGGTTTGCAAGAATTTTATTGAGTATTTTTGCATCAATATTCATAAGGGAAATTGGACTAAAGTTTTCTTTTATTATAGGGTCTTTGTGAGGTTTTGGTATCAGTATAACTGTAGCCTCATAGAATGAATTGGATAGTGTTCCTTCTGTTTCTATTATGTGGAATAGATTGAAGTGTATTGGTATTAGGTCTTCTTTGAAGGTCTGATAGAATTCTGCACTGAACCCATCTGGTCCTGAGCTTTTTTTGGTTGGGAGACTTTTAATGAATGATTCTATTTCTTTAGGCAATATGCGACTGTTTAGATGGTTTATCTGATCCTGACTTAACTTTGGTATTTTGTATCTGTCTATAAACATGTACATTTCATCCAGATTTTCCAATTTCATTGTGTATAGGCTTTTGAGGTAGGATCTGATGATTTTTTTTTTAATTTCCTCAGAATCTGTTGTTATATCTCCCCTTTTCATTTCTAATTTTGTTAATTTACATACTGTCTCTGTGCCCTCTTGTTAGTCTGGCTAGGGGTTTATTTATCTTTTTGATTTTCTCAAAGGACCTGCTCCTGGTTTTGTTGATTCTTTGTATAGTTCTTTTAGTTTCTACTTGGTTGATTTCAGCCCTTAATTTGATTATTTCCTGCCTTCTACTCCTCTTGGGTATATTAGCTTCTTTTTGTTCTAGAGCTTGCAAGTATGCTGTTAAGCTGCTAGTATATGCTCTCTCCAAATTCTTTTTGGAGGCATTCAGAGCTATGAGTTTTCCTCTTAACACTGCTTTCATTGTGTCCCATAGGTTTGGGTATGTTGTACTTTCATTTTCATTAAATTCTAGGAGGTCTTTAATTTCTTTCTTTATTTCTTCCTTGACCATGTTATCATTGAGTAGAGTGTTGTTCAGCTTCCAAGTGTATGTGGGCTTTCTGTTGTTGTTGTTGCCATTGAAGACCAGCCTTATTCTGTAGTGATCTGAAAGGAGGCATGGGATTAATTTAATCTTCTTATATCTGTTGAGGTTTGTTTTGTGACCAATTATATGATCAATTTTGGAGAAGGTACCATGAGGTGCTGAGAAGAAGGTATGTTCTTTTGATTTAGTATGAAATGTTCTATAGATATCTGCTAAATATGTTTGGTTCATAACATCTTTTAGTTTCACTGTGTCTCTGCTTTGTTTGTGTTTCCAAGATCTGTCCGTTGATGATAGTGGGGTGTTGAAGTCTCCCACTATTATTGTGTGATGTGCAATGTGTGCTTTGAGCTTTAGTAAAGTTTCTTTTATGAATGTGCATGCCCTTGCATTCGGGGCATAGATGTTCAGAACTGAGAGTTCTTCTTGGTAGATTTTTCCTTTGATGAGTATGAATTGTCCTTCCTTATCTTTCTTGCTGATTTTGGTTGAAAGTTGATTTTATCTGATATTAGAATAGCTACTCCAGCCTGTTTCTTTGGGCCTTTTGCCTGGAAAATTGTTTTCTAGCCCTTTACCATGAAGTAGTGTTTGTCATTAACATCGATTGTGTTTCCTGGATGCTGCAAAATGCTGGGTCCTGTTTATGGATCCAGCCTGTCAGTCTTTGTCTTTTTATTGGGGAATTGAGTCCATTGATATTAAGATAACTAGGAATAGTGATTGTTGTTTCCTGTTATTTTTGTTTTTGCAGCTATCTTCTTTTGAGTTTGTTGAAAGATTGCTTTCTTGCTTTTTGTAGGGTGTAGTTTCCCTCCGTGAGTTGGCGTATTCCATCTATTATTCTTTTTTGGTTAGGTTTGTGGAAACATATTCTGCAAATTTGGATTTGTCATAGAATATTTTGGTTTCACCATCTATGATTATTGAGAGTTTTGCTGGGTATATCAGCCTGGGCTGGCATTTGTGATCTCTTAGAGTCTGTATAAGATCTGCCTAGGATCTACTAGCTTTCATAGTCTCTGGTGAGAAGTCTGGTGCAATTCTGATAGGTCTACCTTTATATTTTACTCGCCCTTTTTCCCTTACTGCTTTTAATATTCTTTCCTTATTTTGTGTATTTGGAGTTTTGACTATAATGTGATGGGAGGAATTTCTTTTCTGGTCCAATCTATTTGGAGTTCTGTAGGCTTCTTGTATATTTATGTTCATCTCTTTCTTTAGGTTAGGGAAGTTTTCTTCTATAATTTTGTTGAAGATATTTACTGGTCCTTTAAGTTGGGAATCTTCCCTCTCTTCTATACCTATTTTTCTCAGGTTCTGTCTTCTCATTGTATCCTGGATATCCTGGATGTTTTGGGATATTAGGAGCTTTATGCATTTTGTGTTTTCTTTGACTGTTGTGTCAATGTTTTCTATGGTATCTTCTGTACCTGATATTCTCTCTTCTATCTCTTGTATTCTGTTGTTGATGCTTGTTGAAGAATGACTCCTGATTTCTTTCCTAGGGTTTCTAACTCCAGGGTTGTCTCCTTTTTGATTTCTATATTGTTTCTATTTCTATTTCTAGTTTTAGTTCCTGGATGGTTTTGTTC
Source organism: Rhynchomys soricoides (assembly GCA_019843965.1). Lineage (NCBI taxonomy): Eukaryota > Metazoa > Chordata > Mammalia > Rodentia > Muridae > Rhynchomys > Rhynchomys soricoides. The sequence goes on along the minus strand of JADRCH010000036.1, from coordinate 162,286 downwards.
ATTTCCTTCATCTGTTTGATTGTGTTTTCCTGTAATTCTGCCCGTTTGATTGTGTTTTCTTGTAATTTTTAAGGGATTTTTGTGTTTCTTCTTTAATGGCTTCTAGTTGTTTATCTATGTTCTCTTGTATTTCTTTAAGGGAGTTATTTATTTTCTTCTTAAAATCTTCTATCATCATCATGAGATGTGATTTTAAGTCTGAGTCTTTCTTTCTAGTATGTTGGGATATCCAGGGTTTGCTGTGGTTGGAGAGCTGGGTTCTGATTATGCCAAGTAGTCTTGGTTTCTCTTCCTTATGTTCTTGCCCTTGCCTTTCACCATCTGGTTATCTCTGGTGTTAGCTGGTCTTACTATCCTGACTGTGGCTTGTCTTTCCTGCAAGCCTAGGTTCCAATACTCTTTAAAGACCAGTTTTCTCTGAGAGGAACTTGGGTTAGGAGAGCTGTGGTGCAAGGTCAGCTCTGAAGTGCAGAGAGAAACCACAGTGATCTAGTCCCCAGCTGTCCCTTGTTTCCTGTGTCCTGATGGCTCTGCCATGGTCCCTCTTGGTCCAGTGAATTTGAAAAGAAATGGTGGTCCTGCCTGTGCTTGAAGGTGTATCTGCATTCCTGCTATACCAGCTCTCTCCTGGCACTATTTGAGTATGGAGCCCTGTGTCACAGGATCTGCTCCCCGCCCACTGAAAGAATCCAGAAACCCACACCTTAGTCCCTGTGTCCTGGGTACTCCAGATGGGTCCCTCTGAACAGACAGGCTTTTCCACACTTCTAGGAGGCTAGCTTTCTCCTGGCGTTATTTGGCTGTGTAACCCTGGTGGCCCAGGCAGAGGTCTTCCACCACAGATGCAAGTCTGTGCATTCTTAAAAAGCCTCTTTTCTCATAGAGTGGCACCTTATGGATTGATGCTTTTTGTGTCTTGAAACATTTCATAACGCAGTAGCTTATGAAGTCCCATCTCTACCTCCATTTCTTTTCCTTGAAAATGGGATTAACTTCCTTCTAAACAAAAAGAAATATCTTATAGTCACCATATCCTCACAGACTTTCAGACATATGATGATAAAATATCAGTCTCTATAAACCACAGAAAATAAAGTTGGATAAAAGCCTTTCTCTATTTAGTTCATAATGTATTTACTCAATGTAAACAGAAATGGAATAATAGGTATATAATAAAGGTATATTAGTAAAAGACTGAGTTCATGAACTAAATAAATTATTTCCACATCTACATGGAGTAAGTTAAAATTGTTTCCTATGTTTTCCTGGTTTATTTCTTGTGTCTACCTTATTCTCCTCTGTATCTGATCAAGTACAAAGATTGATCCTGACACCTGACTTTCTTTCATAAAATATCTATTGCTTTTCTTCCAAAAATGCCAGCCAAGAAAAGATTCTGATGAGAGTTTAGAAATCATTAGGTAGGAAGGAACCTAAGGCCACCTCTTTATGTGACTTATGGCATATTTGGCAATCCCATGTCTATGAATAGCTCTAGCCCTCACCTGCAGACCACTCTCATTTAGAACCATTGCAGGACTAATTGTAGCTGCTGGATTCTAATCCACTCTTGTCTTCATCCCCACATTTTAGGAATGATGGATACTGCCCACTGTTTCTCATCTCAGTTCTGACTCAGAGCTCCCTCTTACCTCCAGCCAGGTAATTGGGTTTTTGTCTTGCTTTGTTTAGTTGCTAGGTTGCTTGGTTTCTTTGTTGGTTAGTTTTTACTAAATTTCTTTTAATGCTTGAACACAAACATAAAAATTTTATTCTGTTTTATTCAGTTAATGAGAACTTGCATATATATATATATATATATATATATATATATATATGCTATTTTGTTATTTAGAACAAATTGAGATACAGTAACATTGCAAAGTAGGAAGAATGTGAGTCTGATATTAAAGTTTTTGTCTTTTTTAAATGATTTTTTGCCATGTTTTTCCTCTCCTTTGACTCACTTTCATGTATTTCTTGATGACATCTCAAGAGGCAAAGTTCAAGTCAAGGAAATGTCCAAGCATTAATTCAATATCCAGTATTTCATCTGTTTCATCAAGAAAATTCTAGGAAATAACCAAACAGAGAATATAAAAGCACAGATTTCTGAACAAATGAAAAAAAATCAGATGTGGTAATCAAGTATTTTCTGATTTGAGAAATATTTTCCAGCTAAAAATCATATTTGCAGATGATCTACTTTCATATGTGTTTAACTGGAAACAAGATGAAAGGTATGAAAATAAGCAAAGAAGAAAACAAAGCTGATAAAATGGCATAAATCAGTGTGCAGTCCTCATATGTTGTGTATTCCCTCAGAATTAAAACATTCTTTTCTAGGGGTAGCTTGTAGGGAGCAGGTGGTATCCTGAGTGGCATCGCTAACATGGGCATAGCCATCTCAAGGACCACAGTGCCTCAGTCCATTGGGAGTGAAAAAGTCTTCACTGAGTGAGGCTCATCAAAATGCAAAGCCTTTCTCTTGTCCAAGTGTGAATATTGACCAAGAGTGCAGAAAATGACCACAGTAGCTTTCTTCTCCTAAGATTTTCATAGCATCAAAACTGCTCACAGGCTGCTCCTCCAGAGATTAGTTAAACATGTCTCTTTGTCTGGTTGTATATAATAACCCAGATTCCTTGTTTTTCCATGTATAATAGTCCCACCTTACTGTTCAACCACACATAATAAATATGCTGAGCTTCTGCGGCTGCTTGAGAGACCCCAGACCATTGGATATCAGCTTTGCTGTGACAGTGTGTTAAGGTGAGTCACCAACTCAACAAACCTCAAAGAAAAATTTTTGTCAGTTTACCTGTGGACTACTCTACAATTAGTGCCTGACTCTCCTTGGAGCATATTCTGCTGGGTTAAATTCACCCTATGCTATCCTCTAAGGTTTGATATACTGGTATTTTCTATCTTTTTTCTTCTTTGAGTTAAGTTTCTTTCTTATATAGGATCACTAGAAAAGTAGAACTTTTTAGACACAGTTTTGCCACATAGCTCTGGCCAGCCTTGAATCCTCCTAACTGTCTTTCATGTTTTGGGGGATTTAAACCAGCATAATCTAAAAATAGAAGTAAAATAAGGAAAATATTTCCAATATTGTTTTCCATTTGAATAACATTGATGTATGTGCACCGACTGGATCATGGTGATATCTTTTGAAAAGAAATGCTCAACTTCTAATATTGTACACCTTGCAATGTAGTGCTTATGTAGTTGCTCATGGGTGTTAAAAACCCATGAGAAATACTGCCAGTGCTTGCTTATGTTGCCTTATCTGTACTGTTTCAGCAAGTGTAGGCTGGATATTGAACAAGGAGAGATTGTGATTCTTTGATTGCATTCTTTTTCTTGACACTGGGATTGTCAGGAGTCATAATAGGAGAAGCTAATAACTAGCAGGTGATCTTCTTGAGATGAGTCTACCTTGGATTATAATCCACAAAAGATTCACTCTAGTAGCCAAGGCACAGGCACAGGAAAAATTCATTTTAGGAAAGATTCCTGCTATTAATATGCTTTTCCTGTTGTTATTATTAAACATGTATAACAATCACTAGGTATTAGCACACTCTTTTGACAAATCTCTGCAGAACAATGAAGATGTACTACTATCTTGTAGTGATGCTATATAGACAAGTAGATGATTTCTTAATCCTTAATGATGATCCTATAAGAATTCCTAAAATTATATTAGTAGGCTCTTTTATAGTTGGACTGCTATTAGGTTCTCTCTGATAATCAAAACTGCAGTGAGAACTCTGCCAGTCTTTAGTGTCATGAGTTAATTGCTTCTGAGATAGCAAGCAGGAATCTACTATTCAGAGCATATTCCAAGAGGTTGTAAAACCATTAACCAAAGATCATAAAAAGGGAACTAATGGTTTGCTATAGGTGCTAGGACAGAAGATAAAGTATTGACTGGGTTTATCTATATAAAACTTCACTAATACCTTGGTAACAGGAGTTATAGTCTTTAACTCTCCATGAACCTGCAGAGCTGCTGACAGGTGATGAATGTTTAGCCAGATAATTACTCCTAATGGATATGCATGTAAACATTCTCTGTTGTAAAGTTATTTGAATTATGACTCAGATTTATGTGTAAACTTGTAATGAACTTTTTACCAAGTGATCATGTATTTTGAATGACGTATAAGTGCTGAAAACAAAGAGAAGAGACAGAATTGAGCTGAGCACACCATTTTTAGACCAAACTAAACTCAAGAACTTAGAAATAAAGGCATAGCATTGGGAGTAATGGTATTGAGAATTAAGGTGTTATTGTGACATGCAGAGCAGGAGAGAGCAAGATTAGGAGAATGCAGAGTGGAATAACTTAGAAACTATAAGGCAATTAAAAACACTAAGAAAGCAATATGCAGAATGCTAGGAGAAAGAAGAAAGAAGAAGCTGCAGAGAGAGCAGAAGGAGCAGGCAGTCTTCCCCTTACCATGAGACAGAACCGGTATTTACTCAGTAGCAAGGCCGGCTTAGTCTTCTTATTAAAGACAACAAAGCTTTCTTTATACAGACTTGGGTTTAATTCACTTATCAATAAAAAGAATAGAAGCCTTTATTTTCTCTGTGCAATAAAGATTGGAGTTCATTTTTCATCCATAAAGAGTGAGCTCTTTCTGCACAGGTGCTTGGTCTTTTGCTCCAAATGCATATGTAAGTATAGATGTATGTGTGTATAAGTATGTAATTATGGAAATGTATGAAAGGTGGACCCAACTGGGTAGAATGGAAATGTATAAATATGCATGTGTGGTTCTCTATATGGATTTATATATGTTTATACTTATTTGCTTATGTAAAAGTTTTCCTTCTATAAATGTGAGGGTGTGATTCTCTTCTCCTGGTTCAATAGAAGTTTGCTGCTCCAAACTTCTTCCTAGCCTGACAAAGGAAAAGCATCTGGACTAAATGGGAAAGGCTCTAGCAATTAATCCTTTACTTAATACCTTACTGTTTTAGGATGAGGTGCTAAATTCCAGAGACTGCAGTTTTTTGCCTTAAAGGGACTCAAACATGTCAGCTACAGTAGCAAAGTAACTTAGACTTAGATAAGTAAATGTTTTATTATTATACTGCAATCCTAAATTTCTCCTAAGACCACGTCTTACCCCTACCCACATTCTTCCCCCTCTGCTGCCTCAAGAAAAAACAAGAACAAGTAAGAAGACCTGCTGAAGCTAGACCCCAGCATGGAATTTATTTTCCCTTACTTTTGCAGGACAAGAAAGAGCCTCCAGAGCAGCTTTTATCCAAAGAATTCTTTATTCTTCTTTTGTTAGCCTCTAAGCTTTACTTTGCTTATTATTGTCTCCGTCTCACAGATATTACATAGTTCTCAAGTAGCTGTTTATAAGGAGTTACTTTTCATTTGGAGTAGAACTATAAGCAAGGTTTAGAAAAACTAAAAGGAAACAAAATATTAGCTTATTGAGAGAATAATTAAGAACTCCTTTCTTCTGCTTCCAGCAAAACATAAGCAATGCTTAAACTAAGAAAATATTATTTATTGAAAAGAAAGTCATGGAACTGGCACACTGGTGAGTTGGTTTGTGTGTGTATGTGTGTGTGTGTGTGTGTGTGTGTGTGTGTGTGTGAAAGAGAGAAAGAGAGAGAAGGAAGGAAAGAGAAAGAGAGAGAGTCTCATTGGCTCAAGGTGGGTTCATATAACTTCTATAAAAGATTGAGAGGAAATTTTAAACCTAATCTTGCTACAGTGTGACCCATTATAGTCAAAGGGAACACCATTATGAGAGCAAAATAATAACCCTTGGGGAACTTTAATGACATTTAGCCATTCTTCCTTTTATTAATATTTTAATAATATAAGGAGAACAGATTAGAGCCTGGAGTAAAACAAGAAAACAGGAATGCTCTATGCACACAGCAAAAATGCAACACCTCTACTGACACAGAGAATCTTTGATTGTTAAAATACGATTTAATGAGTTACTTAAGTGCATGACCTTATGGAAATATGATAGCTATGGATCATCTGAACTTGTCAGTTGGCCCCAGGCTGCGATAATCAATTTTTCAATGTCAGACTCATTTACTCCTCGAAGAATCCTAAAATAGCCATTCTCTCCCCATGACTTTCCCCAGGAATTGGCAGCAATCTGCAGGAAGAAACAAAAACATGAACGTGTTGAGCATTATGCTTTGATATTTTTTTAAATCCTTCCTCTACAAACAGAAAAATACTATTTAGCTTTAAATTGCCTTCGATTTTTACAGACAATAATGATTAAACACCTAAATATTTTCTGAATAATGATTAAGGAGTTTTGTTTCTTATATCACATTAATATCCTTGCATGGATTCATTGGCAAGAATCAGAATTGATGGCTCTTAAATGTGATGGCATGTGTGGATTGTAGACTTGACATAAAGTAAAATCTCCTGACTTGGGAGTCTCACTGAGGAATTCTGTAGATTAGATTGGTTTAGGAGCATGCCTATGAGGAATTATCTTAATTTGATTATCTGAGGTAGAAAGGCCCATCCCTGAATGTGGGCAGCATCATTCCCTGGGCCGGACTCTCCACTGAATGAGAGAGAAAAAAGCATGATGAGAACTTGCTCGCCAGTGTTTTTTTCCCCCTTCTCTGCTCTTTATGGCTACAATGTGAGAAGTTCCCTCCATACTTTGTTCCTGTGATTTTCCCACTATGATGGACTAGAATCTGGGAGCTGAAATAAACCCTTTTGCCCTAAAACTACTTTTGTCTGGGTATTTTGCCATATCAAATGGAGAAGAAAGTATGATACAGATGCATGAGAGTTAAGACCCATCCTTGTGTGAAACACCAAGCAAATAATATATTATTCTTTGTGTTCAAGAAAGTTATAATCTAATGAATTGCTACCATCCTGAGCTACGTGCTAAGGTGAATATAACCTAGAGTACACTTGAGGTCACTGTAGCTGCACCACCTTTATTTGCTTGGCTCAGGAAAAGTGTGGATCTGCTCTCTAAAATTCATAGGGAAGGCTGTGTAGAAACTGACCAAACTATCAGTGTAGAGAGATCCTCTAGCAGAGGGAAGCAGCAAAAACCATAAGCATTAAGCATAAAACAGCATAAGAAAGTTTATTCAAGTAATTAAATTGTTAAAAATTCTTGTTACACAGTTCAGCCTAGAAGAAAACCTCAGATAAATCATAGATTATAAACCAGTCTCAAACTTACTAAAGAGCTGTATTAAAGTCCTCGAAGCTAAGATTTTCCTCTCTAGAACTAGCTCTGTAGACAGAAGCCACCAGGCCTGTTTGCTAAATGACTACTTTCAGTTATGTAATCTAATGAAGGCAGAGAATATAAAGTATCTGAGAAAGTAAAATAAGCAAGAATTAGAAGTTTTTCCTCTATTCTTTTTCTTTTTAAACTCTGGGGATGATTAGAGAGCTGGACTGGGTCCAGAATAACATCGAGATCTAAAGGTTGAGTGAGTAAGTACATTGCGAGACAAAAGCACTAATGGAGTGTGCAGAGAATGTCATAAAGGCAGGAGAGGCACATGGAGGGAGTTATTTGACCACATCTAAATGCAGTAGACCAGTTCTGTAAATTAGCAACTTCATAACAACAGCTGCCACACTTGGCTTCCATTCACCCTGTGCTGGGTCTAAAATGGAAAGTGAACTCGGGTGTGATCTACACCGATATTCCCAAGGCATATGGTGTAGTAGGCAGCTTTCATGGTTTTCTCCTCTGAGAACAGACTCCCTCAGCTTCAGAAGTTGTCATGACAGCATCAGTTTTCAAAAACATCCAATTATCATCAGCATTTCTTTTTTAGATTTGACTTTTTGCCTCCTTAATCATCCCTGACACCTGAAAGGGGCACTCTCAAATATGGGTCTGAAATCATGAATTCAATGTGTCTCCTCAATGTTGAAATGTTTGAACACCTGGAAAAGAGACAGCCACAAAATGTGTGAGCATCCTAGGATCTAACAAAATTCCAGTTCCCAAATTTTGTAGTCAGTACCAATATGTACACATATTGGAAAATAATTTATTGTGTATCTATATATTTGTATATACTTATAACATAATATCAAGTGAAAAATACTTTAGGAAATTTATTTTTTAGAGTGAAACTATATTTGTAACATTGTACATGTTCTCATCTGAGTTTCTGAATATAATTACCATTCAAAATTTCATCATTTTACCTCTGGAGAAGCTGGAATACATGTAAAATTTGTTAAACAAATATAAATCCATGTGCTGATGAAAGCTGGGAAAGCTAATCGTGGCTGTCAACTTGACCACATCTGAGATCAACTAAAACCCAAATAGCTTAACATGTTTGTTAGGAATTTTTTGATGGAATCATTTGAAGTGAAAAGCTCTACCCTAAATCTGGGATGTACCTTCTGGTGCAGCTCACATGGGGCATGAATCTTGGGATGGTGGTGAAATATTAAATTAGACCTAAATGTAATTTATTTGGTGGAGCTAAAAGAATCCTGCAGAGGAGAGAAGGAGCTAGAGAGATCAAGGACTCCATAAGAACATGGCCCACAGAATCAACTGATAGGGACTCAAGTGGGCTCACAGAAACCAGAGAGCCTGTAGGGGTCTGACCTAGGTCCTCTGCATGTATGTTAAGGCTGTGGAGCTCAGTGTTCCAGTGGGACTTCTAATAGGTGGGGCAGGAGCTGTCTCTGCCTCTTGCCTGCATTTGGGACCCTTTTCCTCCTGCTGGGTTGCCTCATCCAGCCTTGATCTGAGAATATGTGCCTGGTCATCTTGTAGTTTGTTATGTCATATTTTGTTGAAGTCCCCGAAAGGCCTGATCTTTTCTAATGGGAGGTGAAGAGGGTGAATCCAGGAGAAGGAGAGGGGGGAGAGGAGAGACTGGGGATGAGGAAACTACAATCTGGATATAATATATAAGAAAAGAGTAAATAAAAAGAAAAGAACCTGACATATCACCAGAACTTTTCACAATAGTCTCTTTATTATCTTAGTATGCATTCAGCAGTTTCACTTTCACTGTGAATTATTTTGTTTCTTTATTAGCTTTGCAGAAAATTATCTTTCAAGAATCAATAATTTTCCTTGGTTTACATGCACTTTCTTTCATTTATTAATTTCAAGCCTTATCTTTTAAAAAAAATACAAATACCTCTATTTATTTATTTTTGAGACTGGATTTCATGTAGCCAAGACAGGTCTTGAACTCACTATGTAGCTAAGTCTGTCCTTGGACTATCTCTCCTCCTGCCTCTACCTCTCAAGGACTGGGATTACAGGTGTGTGACACCATACCTGCCTCAAATATATCAATCCACAAAAAGGAGAAGCTGAACATTATGGCTGGTACCTATCATCCAGTTACTTGGAAACTGAAGTAGGGAGGATCACAAGTTACAGGCCAGCCTGGGCTACATTCTGAGACCAGAGTGTGAGGGAAGGGAGGACAGGCTGTGAAAGTTGAATCATCCCCATTGCTAGAGGGAATATTAAGAAGAGTATTCTGAAAACTGGAATTTCGTCAAAAGCCTGAACCTGAAATAAACATATGACCTAATGCAACCTAGAAACGCCACTCCTCCCCCCAAGACAAGCAAACATGTTTCACTCAAAGTTTGTAGGATGGCCCAGAGCTGTGAGCGTTCTTCATGGTAGCTAAAATGTGATATCATACAGCCCATCGTGGCAGACAAGGCAGGGTGGCATGGGCATGAGGTGTCAAGCTTTATCTTTATAAATTTTCTCTCTTTATTGAGTATGAGTTTCTCCATTATTTGAGTCACTATTTTGACATCTTCTTAAAATGGTATCTGTGATTTCTTTTATAATGCATTAATTTTAAATTAAATTTTATAATATTTTAAGCACATAGCATTTCTAACATGGTATAGTCTACACAATTTCAGTCTTATGTGTTCGTTGAATTTACCATCATTCTGGTAAATATTTCGTGAGCTTTCAAATATTTATCTATAGTGCAAAACCATCAAATAGTGTCCTCAGACTTCATCCATACTTAGATTTTAGTGTCTTTTCCTATGAGATACTGAATTAGAGATTTATTTATTTATTTATTTATTTATTTATTTATTTATTTATTTAACATTAGCCTGGCTGTTACTGCTAGGTCATGCCACTGTTGCTGCTATCCTGACACTATTGTATTCTTTCAGTTTTCCTTGTCTGGTTACGCATTATTTTACTTGCACCTTGAAGACAAGTGTCAGTAATTTCAAATTCTAAGGAGGCAGGCACACCATCACCGTCCCTTTGTCACCTTTGTTTGACTCAGCAACTTTGTAACATTGTCATTTGGTGGATTTCTATTTTTTGTTTTGTTTGTTTGTCTTTGTATTTAAACATTGGTTGTCCTAAGATCAATTTTATATATATATATATATATATATATATATATATATATATATATGTAAAATCTCTCCTTCCATTTCCTCTTTCTCACCTATCCCATATTCCTTCTCACTTTCTCCTACATTTGGGCATATTTTCCTTTGATTATGGTTGTTATATATTTTTAATGAACATGTATTGTATCATTTTAACATGTGCTGTCTCTTTATCTCTTATGTTCTGCTGTTGACAATAAAATTCCTTCAAATAGTTTTTATGATTTTTCCTGATTATAGTTTATGGATATATCTGAAACTTTGAGCTGGTATCTTTTATTTTTGAAAAACTGACCATTATAGGGTGAAATATAAGTTCTGCTGTGTTGTCTCTTTCTCTTTCTTTTCCAGGAGTATAACAATATGAACATATATTTTGCAGTGGAAACTTAAGTGTTCTTTGGAAAGTCAGTTGTGTCAGATGGTGTTTTTCTGGGACAAACATATGAAAAAAGGTTTTGCTGAAGCGGACACTGGTGAAAGGTAGACTTGTGAAGGAACATGTCACTGAAGTAGATACAGGTGAAGGATGTTCTGCTAAAGCAAGCAGGTGAAGGATTCTTTGCTAACAACACGCATGTATTGGTTCACTTTACATTGTGTAATTGAGCTCCATCTGTTGGGACTACATAGAGAGAAATGCACTTTAAAAAAAAAATACTTCTGATGGTGTGCTGGCAGCTTCTTGCGACTTCTGAGGATTTGGGCCAATTGGCAGAATGATCTCAACTGAGGCAGACTCATGTGGAATTTTGCTAAGTCAGACTCACTCACGTACTGAGGCAAGACATGAGAGGCAAGACCTGTAGAGGGCACATGATATTTGGAGGGAGTATATATAGGACTTAATGGACTGTGACCTGAGCTTGGCTTGCTTGCATAGCTAAACACTTCTTGGTCTCCCTTCTTCACTGAGCTTAGCTTCCCTGGCATTCCTGTGAGCCCTGGTTCCTCCTGCTGACTCCTGCCAATTAAGCTGAGGCCTGGCTGTTACTGCTAAGTTATGCCATTGCTGCTCCTATCCTGAACACTACTGAACTGGACTTCTGGCTTATCTGTGAAGTATTTGCAAGTGGATCAAGCTGCTGCTACTGTTCTGTGGAACTGAAATGCTGTTTTCCTGACAATACAGATAGTATTTGCTCCAAAGAACATTTTCTAAACAGGTCCACTTCCCCTACATCCTTTCTTTTCTATTACCTCTGGTGAGTGATGGGCTAGAAGGGAGGTTAAAGCATTTAAGAACCATCATTAAAAGTAGGCTTTAAAAAATTAAAGTTGCAATACGATTTCCACCTGTCTCTGCACAAATTTATTGGAATTTTCACTTTTATTCCATTATCTTCTCTTTATTATAATATGAGTATATTTATTGAACTTCATTTTAAGTCATTGTGAAGTACTGGGTATAAAAATAAGAGATGAAAACTAAAGTGATACAAGTAGGAAAAGAAGAAGTCAAATTATCACTATTTGCAGATGATATATATATATTATATATCATATACATAGGCACATAGACAGATATGTAGATGTAATAGAATATAGTATAACCCCCAAATTCTATCAGAATAGATCCAAATTCCATGTAGAATTGATCAACATTTTCAGCAAATTGACAGGACAAGACATCACAGACAAACTTCCATTTCACAATAGCCTCAGGAAAAAAAAAATATCTGAAAGTAAACCCAATCAAGTAGGTTAAAGGCCTCTACAGTGAAAACTTTAAATATCTGAAGAGATTGAAGAAAACACTAAAAAATAAAAAGACTTCCTATTCATTGATAGAATTAATATCATGAACATGACCATTCTGTCAAGACCTGTTATCATATTCAAAGCAATTTCTATCTCAATCCTTTATCCTTCACAGGGATAGAAAAGAGTCCTAAAATTCATATGGAGCCACAAAAGACTCTAGATATGCAAAATGAATAATGAATAATTGATAGAATTAATATTCCAGATTTTAAGACATATTACAAAGTATAGTAATTAAAAAAACAGTCTGATATTGGCTCAGAAAACAGACATGTAGTCGAATGGAACAAAATAGAAAATCTGAATGTTGATCCACACAACTACAACCATCTGATAGTTGACAAAGATGAAAAAAATATACACTGGGGATTAAAAGGAGCAACTTCAATAAATGGTGTTCTGCAAACTAGATGCCAATATGCAGAAGAATTAAATTAGTCTTGTAAAAATAATCTGAACAACAATTAACCCAACATTGATCAAAGACATCAATATGGAACCTAAAAATGCTAGAAGAAAACATAATCAGTACTCTGCAAGACAGGCATAATAAGAGACTTTTTGATATGACTCCAATTGTTCAGGAATTAAGGCAAATGAAAAATCAAAACTAAAAGGCTTCTGTACAAATTAAAATTTCCTTTTTTTCAGATTGATCTCATTCCTATTTTATGGAGTGTTTTTATGGTGGCTATTTTAAGTCCTACCTATCAGACACAATCTGTTAATTATATTGAAAGCTTTCTTCTATTGAGGATTGGCCATAATTTTGCTTATTCATCTAAATTTTTAGTATGTACCAGATCTATCTGCTAATTGCAAATACTGGTATTGGATCTGTTTTCCACTAAGGGTTAGCCCTTTCTTTATGTAGGAGGATATGGTAAGAGACCTCATCATTTTAGCACCTCAAACTTAAGTCGGTCAGAAATGGGAGTTTTATTAAACTCAATCCACATGTGATTTTAAGGGTTGCAAGATGATCACTTCACTAAGGATCCTGGGATACTGAAGAATTTGTGCAGATTTTCCTCCCTCTTCCTTTACTTACAGCTCTCTTCCAGTGCTCAGTAAATATTTCATGGGAGGAAACAGATGTAATCTTTGCGTCCCTCTTGACTTCAGTGTAAGCTGATTCACATTCTCAGTAATGTTCTCTCTACTCATGACAAAAAATGATTCTCAGCTCAAGTCTGGACCCACCAAATGCTCCCAGATCAAAGAAAAAGATCCACAATTCATTCAGCTCCCGTTTTTTAAATAAAATATACGTTTAAGTGTATGTTTACACGTATGTTCTGGCTGTGATCTTGATGGGTTATTTATTTTTTCTTTTTCTAAAACTCCTAACAGTGGGAGCAGGTGAATCTCTACTCTTTTGCCTACTCATGAGATTCTTTGTTCTCCTATTAGGTTGCCTTGTCCATGAGAGCTTTTACCTAGTCTTACTGTATTTTGTTTTGTCCTGTCTGGCTGTCATCTCTTGAAGGCCTGTTCTTTTCTGAAGAGGAAACAGAGAACAAGTAGATCTGAAGGAGAGGAAATGTGTTTGGGTCAAGGAAGTGGAGGGAGGGGAAACCATGGTTGGGATGTATTGTATGATAAAAGAATCTATTTTCAAGGAAAAGAAGAATTGGATGCTTGCTTTTATTTTGTTTTGTTTCTGGCTTACTGATATCTACTATATTTTACCCAGCAATAGTAAACACCCACCAACCTCTATTAGAAAATATGCTAATATTATAAATATTTTTAAACTCTGTCATATTACTTTGGGAAAACAATAGATAGCTTGTTTTCCATTTCTGGGTGCATTTGGAAAAAGAAAAAAAAAGTCATGAATCTTGATGAACCCAAAGTGGAAATAATACAATGGCAAGGAATGCTTTCCTTTACTTCTCCTAAAAGCATTTACACTTCACATACAACAGGGATTAAATCTGTAGCTAGCTGTCTGTCTAGTTCACTGATTGAATGTGCATGGGCGATATAGCTTCTCTTATCTTTTCCCTGAGCCAAAGAGTGATTGTTCAGACAAAGTCCTGAATTAGTCCCCAAGGATACAAAATTATCTCCCTTAGTATTTACATGTCAGAATAGAGAAAGCCCAGTATTAGAAGACATTATCTGGAGTTTATTCAAGCCTTGGGAAGATATTTATATTGTTAAAGGCTAGGGCAATGTAATAAATGTCATTTTATTTTCCCCTATTCTTTAGGAAAGAAGGAAACTGCTTTTCTTCTGTTGGTAACTAGAGAAATCCCCTGGTCTCTATCACTTCATTATGTTGCATCTACTTCTAGAAATTTCCAGGTTCACATTATACAATAAGCGAGTATGAGGTGTGTGGGGTCTATGCTGTTTTGCTAGGATATTATTCTATGTTGACCTGGCTGTACTGTAAATCGGGCTCATTTATAACCCAGGTGCTCCATCCTATGTGTGATATGTCTGTGTGTACATGTAGATAACATTAGATTCCTTGAAAAATAAGTCAAATATTATCTCAATTAAAGATGAGCAATAACCCTAAGGGCAGGAGTTCAATCTTTAGAACCCATATTAGGAGAGCCTGGTGTGGTAGTGCCTGTTTACAATTCCAGTGCTAGTAAGGTGAAGAAAAGGGGCATACCTATTGTCAAGTTCCAGATACATGAGCAACAATGAGCCCTCCAAAAAGTAGAACCAAAGAAACAATACCTAAGGTTGTCCTTAACCTCCACATATCTTCACAGGCATGAGCACATGTACTCACATGAACACACACATAAATAGATACACACACACGCACACAAGATAGTATGTGTTTGTAGTTAAAAATATGAGAGTATATATGTGTGAATATATGCATATGTGTCTGTTCGTGTATTCATATACAGATCACTTATGGTCTCTCAGTTAGAAAAGATCAAGAATAAGATGAGATAATTTTATACTATTTTCCAATATATATTTCCCCACACTCACTCAACAAATAGCTATCCAGTATAATGTATTAATAACTATTATGAGTTAACTACATCAAAGCATTCTTCCTCTAAACATTATAATGAAATTAAATATGCTTCAAATTTGTTCAATAAGAATCTCAACATAGAAACTTAATTGCAAATATTAAATATTACCCTTCATAATCCTTTTAACTATAAAAAATTAATGTTATTTATAAATACATTTACTAAAAATCATTCTGGTGAGTGTAAATCCCAACACTTAATAGATTGTATGTTACATTCATTATGTTTTATCCATTGAAATGTAGATTACAAGGCATAGATGTTTTACTATTTCTGGACATGTCTGAGGACTGAAAGGTTAGGTGAGATATGACCCATAGGTTCTTATGTTTGAATACTTAGTCCCTAGTTGGTGAAATGGTTTTGGATGAATTAGAAGTTGTGGCCTGTTGGAGGAGGTGTGTCATTGGGAGTAGGCTTTGAAGTTTCAAAAGACTTGCACCATTTTAAGTCCAACTCTCTCTCTCTCTCTCTCTCTCTCTCTCTCTCTCTCTCTTTCTACCTCCAACTTGTGGATCAAAATGTAAGTTCTCAGAGATTTCTATTGTCATGCCTTTGTTGTTCCATCATGGACTCTAATCCTATGGAATTCAAAGCTCCAAAATTAGATGCTTTCTAAGTTGCCTTGGCCTTGGCCATGGTGTTTCATCACAGTAATAGAAAAATAACCAAGCTACAAGTTAATATCAGGAAGTACATTTTATAACAGACCTGACCATGTTGGTTTTAGAAGGATGCCAAAGACTTTGAAGCTTTGAACTAGAAAAAAAGTTGAATACTGTAAGTGGGGTTTATAGGGCATCCTAATAGAAGATTGGAGGACAGTAGTGCTGAAAGCAATGTAAAATATGGAGTCCCCAATCAAGAAGCTTCAAAGGGAAAACAACTGATCATTTTTGTGATATTTGGCAAAGAATATAGATGTCCTTTGCCCTTGTCCTAAGAAGCTTCCTGAGGCTAAATTGAAATAATAGACTAATTTCTTTGGTGAAGGAGGTTTCAAGAAGGCCTACTGTTAACTTTGTTGTATTGTTATTAGTAATCTCCCTTACATAAGTCTCAACGAAAAGGAGAAAGCAGGACAAAACACACACAAACATATGTAGAGAGAAAAAGATATGCAGAGAGAGAGAGAGAACCGAGGAGAGAGAGAACACAGAGACAGAAAA
>JADRCH010000036.1:131748-144563 GCA_019843965.1 Rhynchomys soricoides | reverse complement strand
TCTCTCTCTCTCTCTCTCTCTCTCTCTCTCTCTCTCTCTCTCTCTCTCTCCCCCACCCCCATATGTGTATGTGTCTGCGTGTCTGTGTGTCTGTGTGCTACTTCTGTGGGTAAAGCCAATTGCTGGTAAGCCTGTTCTTCAGAGTCAGTTTGTCCTTTGCAGCCAACATAGTTGATATTCATTTTTCTTGATGTGGATGATAATGCCCATACATATAAATATATGCTCACAAAATAAATAAATATCAATGTAATTTTAAAAAATTAAAAATAAGATTTGGAATAATTACCTGCTTGCATTATAATTAACTAACCATTTTCTTCAATATGTTCTAATCCTCAAAAATTTTATCACCTGTATCTTATTAAGGCATTTTATTTTGGAGGCATTTTTCTGTTAGACAGGATCTCTTGTAACCTGAGCTGGATTTTAAATTCCTTTTAAATCCATGTATACAAGAATACCTTGATCTCCTGATTCTCTTGTTGTGGCTTTCTAAGTGCTTATGTAATAGGCATGCACCAACATTCCTGGTAAATTCCATGTTACTTTTGAAACTAGACGTTAACTCCTTCCCAGTGAAGATACATGTTTATGTGATAATTGGCAAAATTACCTTTAAGTTCTATGAGATATGTATGTATATATTATACTACATAGTAATATGCATGATATTAATATAGTAAAGACCTCAAGTTTGTAGGCATGAATACAGATATGAGTAAAGTATAAGTATTATTTTAATCTAGATGAAAATAGAATAAATAGTTATCCTACTGAGTCTCAATTTGAAAGAAAAAAACCAAATTATTCTTTTACAACTTGAAAACACAGAACTTGAAGAAACTATTATTACAATACAAATTGTTATAATTAGCTCTGTGCTGAAGAAAACAACAATGGGTGAAAAACATGTCATAATGTGATTACATAATATCAAACTGGAAAAACTGGGGCTGGTTTTCATTTTACAGTAGGAATTCAGTTGGAGAGCCTTACATACCCAAAATTTTTCTTTCTTCCCTCGTGCTCCTCTCAGTGTGCCCCACCTACAAATAATTACAATGATTAATTAGTTAAAATATTTTGTTTATACTTGAGAACATTTATTTTACTAACATTCTCTTTTAAATTTTGCATGTTCTAATCTGATTTACAACAAAAATGTCATAATTGACTTCCAGAGTCTTCCAGAGTTTGCTTGTATAGCTTTCTTCTTCACTATAACACTATTTATGTGAACAATAAAAAGTTTCCTTTATCCAAGTATCATGAAATTAAACCTGCTTACCAAAAAAAGAGAGACCCTGCCATGAGTGACTAGCTCTCAGACAAGCAGCTACTACCTTGGTACAGTCAACTGAGACCCCTTGAAAAAGAAGATCCTTTGTGGACTAGGAAAGCATGAGTGTGTGTGTGTGTGTGTGTGTGTGTGTGTGTGTGTGTGTGTATGTAAACAAAATCAGAGGTTATGTCTATGTGTCATAGAGAAGCCATCATTTTTAGTGAGTAAGGCTTTTTCAGGTACAGGAAGTAGAACGCCTACTCTCTTAAGTAACTTCGCCTATGCTCTGTAGAGAAGTCCAATAAACTCACCATTTCCTCATAATGAATATTTATGGAATGGTGCCTCAATCTGCCATTGGAACATTGGGAGAAAGGGTACACAATGCTTACATATCACCCAATGAAGGAATTTTAGCAACAGGTTCTAAGTCAACTGGGAAAAGGGGGTTTTAAAGATAGCTCTCATGTTTTCATGTCACTCTACCATAAATGAAACAATCTAGAAGATCTCCAAGACTTCTAAAAGTGTAATGTAAATATAAGTAATTGGTATAGGTTGGGGAGTTCATATAAAATATTCATATATACATGTTATGTAATGAAGTACCAATCTTCCCAATTTCTGCATATTTGTACTCATGTAGAAATTGAATCCTAGACTCTCAGTAACATGTAACAGTTCCTCCAAAATTTTGTGGTTTTTTTTCTCTTAACTATACCACTGGGGTAGGTATTATTCTCATGCTCTACTTGATGACATAATGAATAGTTTTCTAGAATAATACAGTAGGAAATGATGAAACAGGAAACCAAATCTCACATTCATTAACATACTGTATTTCTCCTTTCTCTTTCCTACTTTCTTTCTTTCTTTTTCTTTTTTAAATTTGTTTTTCTGTCACACAATACATCCTAACTATAGGTTCCCCTCCCTCCACTCCTCCCATTCTTGCACCCCTCCTCCTCTATCTCCCAGATTCATTCCTCCTCCTTCCTCCACATGCCTTCAGAAAAAGTAGACCTCACAGAGATATCAGTAAAACATGGTATAATAAGATTCAATCAAACCAGGCACAAACATTCATGTCAGGCTGGGTAAGGCAACCCAGTAGGAGAAAAAGGGCTCTAGAGCAGAATACAAGGTCAGAGACACCCCCGCTATCACTGTTCAGCGTTCCACAGAAACATCAAGCTAACAACCATAACACATGCACAGAAGATCTAGTGCAGACCCATGCATATTTCCTCTTTGTTTGAGATAAGATTTAGCTAGGTGACATGAGCCAAAAACTCACTATGCAGATCAAGATATGTGGATAAATCTTGCCTCTGCTTCCTAGCCTCTGGAGTTATAACTTATTCTACCATACTCATCTTATGTTGCTTTCTTATTATAAATACATAACCCCAGCTGTAGGGGTTTCCTATGAAACACTGAATTGTATGATGACTTTCACTTTCATATAATTTGATGAATTATGAGAATAAAATATATTATTCTCTGACATTGTACCAATATGTCATTAATATATACAATTTCATCCTCAGAGTTTCTTTATACTAAATCAAGACAAAATTTTATAGAACAGGCTTTTCCAGAAAATACACAAACTTACTGTCCAAATATTTTATAATCTGTCCACTTGCACAAATGGCATTTAATGGTTAAAAGAATAATCAAAACAAAATACAAAGTTATGACAGACTTCTAATGTACAACTATATTCTCTCTGAATTGAAATATTTACTCCAGAATAATGGGAATACCCTCCTAAGACTCAAAAAGTAAACAACTCATAAGTCTTAGAATGTTCCTGAAACTAAAAAAATTCACAGGGTTCCTACCCAAGATATGGAAGCAGTGTAAACAAAAACAAAAACAAAAACAAACAAACAAAAAAATTGGAGGAGGAAAGAACGACCATCTGAGCCACCTAGAAAATGAGGTTTCCTGCAAGTCATTCAGTGAACTTCAAGGATATGGTTTCCATAATTTGTCACCCAGGCTCAGGTAAGCTTCAGTGATAACAGCTGTCCTGAGTTGTCCAAGCTTCTGTTAGTAACTGCTCACCCACACTTCTGTTAGCAATTCCTATAAATTCATTGGTTCACAAAGTTTTCTAGAGTCATTATTTTGTTATATAGTTGATGATCTATTTCAGGTAAATAGATGTTCTTTCTGAGATCTCCTGGGAAAATCTCACACAATAACTTCCAGTAGGATTCTTGGAATATTCTGAATTTGGATCCTTTGTCATGAGCTTATGAAAGAAAATGTAGTAAGGATGGTTAAGAAAATCTGAAGATCATTTCTGCTTTCTTTTAATTCTGTGCAAAGCTGAGTGCTAATTGCACTTACGATCTCCATTTTTTCTTTGCTGCATAAAAGAACAAGTTGGCTGAATTTCTGGGCAGCTTAATGTGTATGTTACAAAGAGAAGAGTACAATTTCAAAAATCTGAATAGTTTTAGAGCTGCTTTTAACTCTTTGCAACTTTTCAAAAATCATTGATTGTTGAAAAAATTCTCCTTCATAAGTGTCTCAAGATATTAGAAGACCAATGCTTATTTCATATCCTAGAACCCATCAAGAGAGAAAAGGAGAGAGAGAGAGAGAGAAAGAGAGAGAGAAAGAGAGAGAGAGAGAGAGAGAGAGAGAGAGAGAGAGAGAGAAAGAGATTGAATGTATCTTTGTATGTGCCACATGGTATGTCCAAGTCAGAGGACATACTCAGATGTTTGTACTCATCTACTTGTGTATGGAACAAGATTCCTTTTCTTTTCTTGTCTTTTCTTTTCTTGATATAGACTACAGGATAACTACCTGTGGGTATCTAGGGAATCTTCTTTTTCTACATCTCATATTCTTTTATGAATGCTGGGATTACAGACTTCTTATAAGAGGTCTGGTTTTGTTTGTTTGTTTTTTGTTTGTTGTTGTTGTTGTTTTGTTTTTTGTTTTTGTTTTGTTTTGTTTTGTAGGTTTGGGAGATTTAAACCAGAGTCTTCATGGTTGTATGCAAGTGTTATACCTACTAAGCTGTCTTCTCAACCGTACAGATGAAAACATCTGCAGGATGCCTTCAGTGTGCTAGTAGACTTCCTTTCATGTGGTCTGGTTGACACATTAGCTGTTTAGTTAAAGTACAAAATGCAAGATTAAATAGAAAGAATTATTCATCTGAGATTATGTAAGCATAATATAGTCCTGCTATCTGAGATACCAACAGATATTGTGATAAGTTGATTTGAAGAAGGTATGTGACAGAATTGTTAACAGCATCTGAAAGAATTACTTCCATAAAAGTTATGCATATTATAAAGAACAATTTCACAACATTCAAACAGTTTGCAAAACCAACGTTATCAATATTACTTTGTCACTTGGTAAGGTGTTTTGAATTCCTTGCGCTCTGGAGCATTTAGATGTGAAGCATAGAAGAACCAAAAACATTAATAGAGAAACCAGATATGCCGAGAAACAAACACTGTGTTTTTAATAAGCCTACTTAGCAAACCCTCGGGCCTCTCAAACATGTTGTGATACTTTAGGATAGGTGAAAGTACATGCTGACAAATGGGATTGAAAATCAACAACGTGACAGTCACGCATATAAAACATTCGTTACGAAGTGTGAGAGGTACTTAATTATTTTGAATTCTTCATTTTTATAGTGATCCTGAGTAAAATAAAAGTAAGAGCAATTGCCTTAGGTTCCTGACTTTTAACACACACAATTTTTTGTCTTTATACTTTGTCCACTTGACATCTTTCACTATGCTTTTATATATTCTTTGTGATTATACAAAAGATTTTTTTTTTTGTTTTTTCGAGACAGGGTTTCTCTGTGTAGCCCTGGCTGTCCTGGAACTCACTCTGTAGACCAGGCTGGCCTCAAACTCAGAAATACGCCTGCCTCTGCCTCCCGAGTGCTGGGATTAAAGGCATGCACCACCACTGCCCGGCTCCAAACATATTTTCAGTGATAGGAAATACAGCAATAAATCTAAAAACTCTGAATTAGCCCAATATCTTCTCAAGAAGAATTTTAATTATAACTTTAACGTGCTTATTTAAAATAGCATTCGATAAGCCAAAACTGGAGGGAAACAAGTTTAACCTAATCCTAGGCAATTGAGAGAGACTGTCTAAAGCTACAAATTAAGAACAGACCCAGGGATATGGCTCAGTAGTACAGTATTTATCTAATATGTCAGAGGCCCAAGCTTCAATTTCTGTTAACACTAAATAATAAGTAAATACATAATAAATCACCAACATTTCATACCCAGAGAGGATGCTGACATTGAGATTTATGATAAACATTCACAAAATGGACAGCAAAGCACATGATTCATAACTGCCTAGAAGTGAGAGAAGAAAAGCAAAGGAAGATGACTGAGTTGAATATTTTTAGGGAAGAGGTTTGTGAAAGAATATTTTAACAGAATTTCACCTTTGTGTACAACTCAAATGGAAATAAAATATTACACAGAGACATATACCACCATAGATATTGCTTGCTTAATCTACAGTCTCTGGGTCAAATAGCATTTGTACAGTGACATTCAACTGTCCTTTTCTGCTTTCTGGTCTTCTCTAGACATCAAAGATGGCCATGAGGTATGACAAAACTGCAATGGAGTGTTGGAAAGAACCAGACTTGAAGATTGTTTTCCAAATATCCCATGCTCTAAGTGACTAAAGACTTTGAACCAAATGAGCTCCCACCTGTGTTACAGTAAATTCAAGAGACTAAAAACCTTCATTCAAACCAGAACAACCAATGCAACCTACATTATTCATTATTGAAAACTCCTCTCTAGATTGGCAGAGAACATTTTTCCCTAATACACACTTGCTGCTGAATTGTAGTTTGTACATTGGCCTACTATATAGTAAGATAGAAAGAAGATAGAAAACTATAGAAGATAATTAGAAAATATAGTCCTCTCGTAAGTCAGCGAATGTCTTTGAAGACTACTTTTACAACATGAATATTATCTGTAATCATAACCATTTTCTTTTCCAATAAAATTAATCCCTTTATTTTAAGGACAACTAATAAACATTTATTCAAATAGACTAGAACTTTTGATGAAATTTTTCTATAACTTTACTATTATTTAGGTTGATATAGTGGAATTTTTCCCTAATAAATAAATTTACAAGAAGCCAATCCCTGGGTGAGAAGGAGGTGGGACTTTCGTGTCATGAAGAGGAAGAGGGAACACAGGAGAAAGAAACTGTCTTGGATGGTGGGAGCAACTCAACAAACTCCTACTCTGGTAGGAGGCCAGAGGCTGTACTAACTTAGAATAGTTAGTGAAATTAGGATGCTAGGTTCTGTGCCCAGCGATTGTGTTATCTGTTTATTCTAAACTAAGATTGTGTGGTGTTTTCCTTCTTGGCAATTCAAGTGAGCTCCAGGGAAAGGTAACCATGGCAGAGCGTGGGTTTGCGAGAAGTGCACCCCAGCTAGCTGGTAGACATTTGGGAGTGTTGAGAGGGTTTGGCAGCAGCCAGTCGCAGGGAGGAGGGAGCTGTTTTGAGCTATGGATAGGCAGAGTCAACTTTAGTGGGATAGGTTTTAGCTAAAGGGAAACATTCAGTCTCGGCGTATGTGCCAGGCTGGAAACAGACAGTTCTCCGCGGCCAGTGCCTAGCCCGCAATAGCGTGGAATGATATTTTAATATTACACACTACAGGTTGATAAGCTAGAGAGCTCCTAGCACAGACTTGTCTTATCTTAAAGTATGCTACTTAATTTTAACTTTATACTATCCTTTAGAATTTTACATACGTCATTAAAGTAAACTTTCAATTATTTAGGGATCAGTACTTTCTTTCTCTCTTTTGGAACATGCAGGGTTTGAAAAACTCTGAGCAGCTCTCACTCTGTCGTGGTCTCTGTATTACCTTAGGCTTCTTACTATATATTCATTCCTTAAAGATGACACATAATTACTTATATGTATGGAGTGCAATGTAATTTTCCAATATGCTTATACTGCATAGTGATTACATCCAGTAATTAGCAAGTCCACCACCTCAAACATATATTATTTCTTTATGGTGAGGTGAAAACCACCTAAATCAGCAGTTCTCAACCTTCTTGATGCTGCTACCCTTTCACACAGTCCCTCATGTTGTGGTGACCCCCAGCCATAACATTATTTTTGTTGCTACTTCATAACTGAAATTTTGCTACTATTTTAAATTGTAAAGTAAAAATTTGTTTTTCTGAGGTGACGTCTGTGAAAGGGTCTTTCAACCCCTCAAATAGGGTCAAAAGTAGTTAAGAACCATTGCCTAAACCTTTGACTTTAGTTAATTTGAAATAAAAGGTAGATATTGGGTTGTCAAATCTAATGGCAGTCATATATGTCTTTAAAACTATTTCCCCTCTAGGGCCTTCTCTGGCCCCCTCCACTGAAACTTTTCTACCAAGCAAGCCATATGTGCTCACTGTAAAGAATATATAGAATCATGGCTCTTTGTGTGTATAAGTTGTCTACAAATCTAAAGATGCAGTGCTCAGATGTACATCTGAGTAAGAACATGTGACATGAACCCTGAATACCTCACTCAGTGTAAAGTTTCTGGTGGATGGCCCTATACCCAGAGATATATGGACAGCACAAACTGGAAATGATGGCTCATTAAATAAACAAATATACATACTGTTGATTTGTGTATGGAGCTGGATCTGGGAGGAGTTAAGGAGGAGTTCATGGTAAATATGACCAAAATATATTGTATGGAGTTCTTAAATAATTAATAAAATATTTATTAAATTAAAAGAGAGAAGAATAACACCCATGTACTTCATGCATTAAATTCTACTTTTACCCAATGAACTTACTGATTTTGTATGCAGAAACCTGCATATAGGTTTTGAATAACTTACAATGTCATCACTATTCGTTACAGATTTTGCTTTTAGACTTGAGACTTTTAGTTAGAGTCTCAATTCCTTTTATATAATGACTTGGAAACTAACCACAGCAAAAATCAGGCAAAGGCACACAGTCTTGTTTCCCCATAAATGTACTAGAAATGTCTAGGATGCTCACATGTAAAGGTGTCCACACCTACTGTGTGTAGCTGTGTAGAGTCTATCAGGGAGCCTGCAGCCAGTGTCTTGTGCACAGACACTACATCAAAGATGAACGAAAATGGATTGTGGAAGAGAAGGGTGACATGAAGCTACCTCTGCACCTCACATCATTTGCCACTCAAGAAAACAGAAATCAAGCTAGTATTCACCAACTCTAATATTAGTGCTTCCTTGATATAAACGGCTTCAGTTCTGTCATGGATTTGAGAAAGACATGGAGATTTCTGAAATCTATATTTTTACATAAACTGTTTCATATATCTTTCTTATCCTGCTATATCAAGAAGGAAAGGGAGGTGAGTAACTATCAGATGTAAACCAACCTGCAGCAATAAGCACAGGGAGATGAGTACACAGTTACACCCGGTTAATGAAGTCTTATGTATCTGAGAGAGTTGCCTCTTTTCAGTCTGCCAAATGGAGAGAGTATATGTTAAATGCACACAATCATGAGAAATAGACAGGGGAAAGAGAAGCAATGTCTCAAGTCATCTATCCCTACTGATGGCAATTAGTCAGAGTAATGGCTTACAACAAGACAGCTTATTAAAAGTATTAGTCCTTTAGTGTTAAGATTAGAAATTACTCTTTACATTTTCTTAGAATAGAAAGCACTACTAGACTTGAAGAGTATGTTCCACACAAAAGGTTGGCCAGTGGGGCTCACAGGCTAAATCTGGCTAGATGTCTGTTTTACTAAATATAATTTAATGGGATAACTATCTTCATTGGTTTAAATGTCTGTGTCTACTGATGCTAAAGACAAACCCCCACAGAACATATCTGATTTTAATCTTTATGTGCTGGCTAGTTTTCTGTTAACTTGACACAAGCTATAATCATCTCAAAGATGTGAACCTCAATTGAAAAAAAAAATCCCCCATAAGATCAGGTTGTGGGCAGGCTTGTGGTGCATTCTTTTAATTGATGATAATGAGCATAGGTTCATCCACATGTGCTGGTGCCACCTTCTCGGCTGGTAGTTTTAGTTGCTATAAAAAAGCAGGCTGATGGAGCCATAAGAAACAAACCAATAAGCAGCACTCCTCCATGGCTTCTGCATCAGTTCCCATCTCCAAATTATTGCCTTGTATTCCTGCCCTGACTTTCCTGGATGATGGGCTAAAACTCTAAGATAAAATAAACACTTTTCTTCCTAAATTGATTTGATCAGTGTTTTGTCACATCAGTGGTTATCCAAACTAAGATTTTTACTTCACAGGTAATAAAATGAGGCTTGAAATGATGAACTAACTTTTCAAAGCATGAATCTAAGTGTCCAAGTTGTTATGAATATCTGAGAAGAGATTAATAACCTAAGCAATGAAAACTAGGACCTTAAGGGAGAAAGGATGGAATCATTACCTGCTGTGCTAAGTTATGAAAGCATATTGAGTCTTGACTAATTTATAGAATATCATCAGGAGAAATGAGGGTGTAAATGAGAGACAAACATGAGATAATGTGAAGAGCTGTCTTTCACTCATTTCTACAAAAGTATGAAAGTTTGGGGGAAAGACGATTGTGGGTACACATAGGATTAAAATGTTAGTTTCTGATGGTGAATTGTCAATGAATAACAGAACTTGGGGGGCAGAGAAAGCACCTGGGCCATAATAACAGTGTTCTATTAAAAGTTTATCTGGTTACATCTTAGAGTCCTGGTTCTTGTATCCTAAAATGTAATGAACAAAGTTGTTACAAAAAAGAGCTGGGTAGGAGTAATACTTAATGTGTATATTTTACAGATCAAAATGAATTAAATTTGTCACTTAAGGTAGCAAATAGTATGCATTTATTATCTACAAGTTTTGGTGGGATTTGTGAGCTTTTTTCTCTTTTGTTACAGCACAGACTTGAGCAGAATTTTTCCTTGTTCTCATTGAGGTAGTCAGTGATAAAATAAAATTTTCTGCGCAGAGAACAAATTGTAAGTTGCCTTAGCAACACATTCCCTTAACAAAACCTCCTGGTTTGTCTATTCATAGATCTGACTTATATGTATTCCATATGTATAAATATTATTTCTAGACCACAGGATAAAATACTAGTTTAACATTCTGATAAGTCGTGTGCTTTAACCAAAGATAAGTGCTTGTGGTTATATGGTTTTATGAAAATAGATCTTTATCCCAAAAAGACTGAAATTTTGCTGGATCTTACATCCAAACTAATAATATACCTTGAGATAATTTTAAGACTTTTGTATTTAACCTGCTATCCTACTGTGCAGTCAGCCTGCTTAAGTTTTAAGTGCTTCAGAGAGAATAATGTAATCTCCTTTACTATGGATGGATTTCCCATTCTATCTATGTTTATAACCTAAGTTTAATGTATGAATTTATCTTCAAGTTATGTACTCTTCGATACCCCTTACATAGAATAGTGTGTGTGTGTGTGTGTTTGTGTGTGTGTGTGTGTGTGTAGAGAAAGAAAGAGAGACCGAGACCAAGACAGAGAATTGTTTGCAGAAAGTAACCAACAGGATGAAAACAACTAATGGTAAACAAATTAATAACCTATAAGTATAGGAAGCAACATGTGGCTATAGGCTGATAGACATCTTTTTGTGGTTTCGAGTTATTTTCTGAGTCAATTGACAAAGTAACTACTTTCCTTGTAAATCCTTGTTAAAATTGTTTTGTAAAGAAATCAATTCTTTTCTATTTTAAATTATCTTTGTTGTTCAATAAATAAATAGCAAACCCCTTTAGCCATATGAAAAGGCAGAGAGATCTCAGGGCTTTCTAGACACACACTCGGGGGAAACTGCTTCCTCCTGGTCAAAAGAGTGGGATCTACTGATCTCCAAAGATTAGAATATCACATAATGTTTTCTCCACTCTTAAGAGTTAGAGCTGATCTATCAATCATCTGGGTAGGAGTCCATTCCTCAGGAACTAGAATTCACCTGAAGACTTGTTGAGGATCAGGGCGAATAATTAGCATAAATGTATCCTCCGTATAGTTACATATAAAACTTCCATTAAGCAGCATAGTTAAGTTCGTCCATTTTCTAACTCAGAAAAGCATAACATTTCCTGGCTTACTTTTATCTTTTCTTTTTGGATGCTGGCCCAAAGGCTAAGCACACTTTCCCTGGCACTTGGGGTTTTCTCACCTGTCTGGAGCCACCTTGCCTTGTACAGTGGAGTTACCTGTTTACCATGTAGCTGCTTAAGGGTATTATTAGCTGAACTGCCTGTTTTCTTGGAATCTAACTTTAAAAGGCAGGGCTTTCCCCTTCTTCTCATCCATCTCCCTATGCCTGGAAGATTCCAAGGTTATTACTTAACTGTCTTGCTCTTTTTTCTCTCACTTTCTATGAAAATTATCTACAAGTTTTCACTCAAACCATTTTGAAATTATTTTATTAATGAGACTAGGAAGAAAGAAACAAAGAAACAAAGAAACAAAGAAGAAAGAAAGAAAGAAAGAAAGAAAGAAAGAAAGAAAGAAAAGAAAGAGTCCCCCAACTCCCTGGATTTGATAACCATTATGACTAAAGTGTTATGAATTTCAAGGCAGTTTCTCTGTGAACTCCTAAAATCCTAGGCTTTTGGTAGATACAGTTGGGGTTAATGTCTGTGCTTCTCTTACTTATGGTTTATTCTGGTGTGGAGCCTGTTTTGTGAGCATCTGTTGTCTAATAGCATCTTTTCCTTGAATACTAGACACCTCTGCTAGCCACACGTGACTCTGCTGTCTGAAGGCTGTACAGTTCTTCTACATTGCCTTTGTGTCCTGGTCCATACCCACTCAGAAGGCTTGTGTTCTAGTCAAGTGTGAATTTCCAGAGATTTGAGATGGGCAAGGGGACCTCAGAGGTTGACATAAGGTGGTGTCTAATTCTTGTCGACCTTTGAGTTGTCCTTTGAGAGAGAGACCTGCAGGGTCAGCATTTGTGTTGGTTAACACATTAAAGAACCCTCAGAAGGAGCATGAAAGTGCCTCACATAAGAGACAAGGACAGAAAGTTCCTCTTGGATCAATCTGACCAAGAACAAGCTCAGATTTTAAAAGTTGAAGCAAATATATAATGATAAGCCTACTAGAGGACATATATCTTGTCCTAATTAATCTTCATAACAAGGCAGAGAGGAAATGTGTTATCTCAGTGGAATATTTGAGAAAGCTGAAATACCACCATGTGATTAAATAAGCTGAGATTGCTGAGAGAATACACAACTGGCATGCAAGACTGAGAAAATAACTCTTGTATTTTATGATGCACAGTACTTCATCACAGTCATCATTAATCCTGTGCTTGACATGATACCAAAAAATCACCCCCACACTTACACCCACATATACACGCACACTCATTCACTTCTGCACATGTGCACCTACATACACATTCATACACCTACACACATGTGCACACACATTCATACACTTGTACACAT
>JADRCH010000036.1:107739-129361 GCA_019843965.1 Rhynchomys soricoides | reverse complement strand
ATGCATGTGACTGTACATGCCTGTGTATGTGTGTGCGTGTACATATGAAGAAGGCGTCAGATAACCTGATGCTGGTGTTACAGGTGATGTTGAGCACCCATGCCCATGTTGGTGCTACAAAATGACTTTTGGTCTTCTGCAAGAGCAGCATGCACCCTTAATTGCTGAGTGATCTCTTCACCTACACCTGCTATTAAACCTTCTATGTTTGTACATTAGTTTTCTATTTGAGATTCTTCTAAATTTTAAGTACATGATTTTATTCTCTACCATCACAAAGAGGTGGCCATTCTTAAATTTTAAGTCATGTAGGTTTCTGATGAGAATGCTTTGCAAATTAACCCCCTTTGACTTTAGATAACCAAAACTCCACAAACCTTCTAACCAAAAGACCCCACAAGCTCTTTGCTAGATCTACTTCAACATCTTTCTTGGCCACATTCCCCAAATTTCTTTTTCTCTTGAGACCATTCTAAATAGTGATAAAAATCCCCAGTGAGAAACAAATATGCAATCATGAAATTATCACACTTGAGGTAACATAATCTTTATAAAGAAAGAGTGACCATTGGTTGAGATGAAAAAGTTTCCTTGTAATGATGCACACTGACTGCCTCTGAGAATAACCAGTCTTAGCAGCAGAGCAAAGAGGGACTAGTATCAACAAGGCCTAGCAAAAGAGCTAATAGCTGGTCATGTCAGCACAAACTTCAATGCAGAACTAGGTGGTGAATGGTTCCTGAGACAAAGAATATGCCAGGTGGGGCCAAAAAGACCTTTGAACTTTTCTTCCCCATCATGAGAGACTGGATGAATTTCTCCTTGTCCTTAGGGAATATAAAGGAAATGGGAACTAGAAACTTTAGAAACCGTTAATACCTGGAAAATATTATAGAAAACAAGAACACCCTCCTGAGTTTTTATTTGTATTATTGGTAGACTGAAGAAAGGTTTGGCTTTCATAACATTGACATGAGTGAGAAACAGAATGAGAAATAAACACAACAAATAAAATGAGATATTATATAAACAAAGAGAAAGCAAACCGGATAAAGTAAGGTAGCTAAAATTTTAGGAGAAAACTAGTACCTGAGACTAAGGTTATTATGAGTTGAAAGAGATCTTACTGAAATTCAATGCTTGATTTAATAATTCATATTACTAATATATTTAATATATATAATCATTTGTGAAAAATTATTCCATTTATTTTATTATTTATTATATTTTAATAGTTTTAATAGATTTATTATTTATTATAAAATATATTGTTTTAGTATAAGGATAAAAATTATTATTACTAATAACGATACTATAGGACACTTTCCAACAAGAGGTCAGCAAGTATTTTATGACCCTAGATTTATTAATCAATTTCCTATAAATTTGAGGTGGAGAATTGTGGGATTGTTTTATAGGATATATATTTTGTGTTAATTTAGTTTAGACTCAATTCTGTTTTCTGATTCACTACTTTATCTTCATTTTGTATTTTTCTTCATACCAGTCCTTCCTAACTTTGAATGAAACTTTGTTTTGTTTATTTCGTTGTTTGTTTCTCTAGTCAGTCATTGGGGGTTTCTTTTATTTATTTGTTTGCTCATTTATTTTTGCTGTCTGGGACAGTGAAAACTAGGACAAGCTACAAAAGTGCTCTGTCACCACCACTACCCACACACACACACAAATGCTCTGCATTCTGCAGTGGGTTCCCACTGGTTGGCTCTTAGTTCTGTAGCCCAGGCAATCTTTAAACTTGCAAATGTTCTGCCTTATCTTCAGGAAATCTGTGACTACAGGTCTGTGGGACCACACTTCATTTAATCTTGTATTTTAACACATTGTGAACCCCTTGATATTTCTGTTAAAATGCCTTTTAAAACAGGAACATTGTATGCAGACATATACCATTTTTATACTAGAAAATACTCCAAATAAATTAATCCTATGAAAAACATTTACCAATGTAAAATGATCAATTTATATATTAGATTTTATTCTCTGCCATCCCACGACAGTTAAAAAATAGCAAAAACACACATATGTATAATACATGTACACTGTGAGAATAATGTTGATATGAAATATTTACATTTAATGTGAGCTTTTTCAATGAAAATGTACTTTGTAAATAGCTCCAAAAGTTTTTATTTATTTTTATTATTCTATTATTCTATTTATTTTATATTGTATTATAATCTTTTACCAAAATCTTAAAAGACATTAAAGAAACAATTTTAAAATTAACTTTCCTCTGTAAGTGAACACTGAAACAAAACTGTGTTCATCAGTACATGGGCCTGTTTGCCTTTTCATGATAGCGCTAACTCTCAAACCACTGACAGCCACACTGTGAGGAATCCACTGTTGCAAATATACATCAGCAGATCCATGACAAATGTTTACTTATTTCAGTATGCATTTAGATTAAATTTATATTAATTTAAATTAAAAAGTTTAAGCTTACTAAAATTAGATCCTTTAAAATCATCATCAGATGGATCTGTACTGTCAAGTCAATCAATCTTGAAATCAGAACCAAAAATAGTTGAAGCTTAAAACTTGGAAGTTTACAACAAGTAACATACATACAGGAGGGGATAATGATGAGATTTTACCTCAGGTAGAGAGCTCTGGAATCTCTGAACAATTTAATAAGTGTTAAATAACCTTTTGTTGCTCTTTAAACTGTTATTATATAATAATATATTCTAATACCTTTCAATGCTATCTCCCTTTTTAAATTTCATTAATTTTCTTTAATACCTCAGCTTTTATAAATAAAATTTAAGGTTTTATTAATGTTTTTCTTTAAGTAATTGCATATGAAAAGTCAATAACAAGATTGGTATAGTGTAATAATGATCTGCTGATAGACACAAGCTTACATGACACAAACTCAAATCTTTGAAATGTTACCCTTTGCATTATTTCTTGAATTAGTGAGATAGTTTGCAAATTATAAAATCCAAGATTAAGGTCGATCAAGTAATTTATTTCAATGATCATAAATAGTATTCTTAAAAATATACCTGAAAATATTTTATTATATATACTATGTACTAACATTGTAATCTATGCAAATATATGTAGGGTTCAGTGTGTAACAAATACGTGGGAGACTTCAAAAATATTAAATCTGTCTCTGATAAAATTTTTTTTCCCAAGAAGAATTAGAGTATATTTTTATATCAGGTATATTTTCTCATACTCATTAGAAAGAAAGGTGAAAGAAAAAATATTTTGCATTTGAAAGTCACGTTAACACACAAATTAAATAATTTATGCTGTATGTACTACTTATTACAATTACACATCTATGTGCTTTCATTAAATCATCATAGTAGAAATATTCATTCAACTATCTTAAATCTGTGCATTAAAAATCTAATTAAAACTCCTACTCACAAATAATGAACTGTCCAGATATTAAATATAACATTGTCTAAAAATTCAGACTTAACTTTCTATTGCCATTTTAAAAGATAGAGGTATGTTGGTAAAAGGTTAGTGGTTTAATAAAAACTATGTCAGATGATTTTATAATCACTCCATCAATTTATATTCAGAAAATCATTGAAATTTACATATGTAAAATATGAGATAAGATCCTAGTAAATCAACCTGAAAGTATAGTTTTATGATATTATTAGTAAGTATCTTATATGATAGTAGATTCATGGAGAGATGACAATTACTATATAGATAGATGGTAGATAAGTATGTTGATAGGTGATAGGTATATATCCATAATAGTTAGATGATTAATCATGATAGGTAGATAGATTGGTATTTAGATACATGATAGATGATAGATAGATAGAGAGATAGATAGATAGATAGGTAGATAGATAATAGAGATAGATAGATAGATAGATAGATAGATAGATAGATAGATAATAGAAAGAGGGAGAGAGAGATGAGAGAGAAAGGGAGAAATGGCTTCTGACTATAGAACACACAACTAGTGTGACAAAACAATTGGACCTCTATTATAAATAATCATGGTGTTTAGTAGCTCAGCAAGAATATATTTAACCTTTATAATACTATTTCCTTATTATTACATGGCTTTTTCTCATAATTGTTTCTAAATATAGTAAAATTAATTAAAGAAATGACATCACTGAGAGTAAAACTATCCTGGCTTCCAGCTCACTGATTTTCTACTTTCTCTTAATTCTTAAATCATTTTTCTCCTATTTTATAGTTTTTGTAATTTTATAGCACATCCTTAACACCTTGCTTTTCTGATGCTTTTTCTTCATTAATTGATTTATTTATTCACCTTACATACCAATCGCAGCTCCCCCTCCTCCCAGTCTCTTCCTCATACAGCCCCATCCCTTTCTTCTAAGAAGGAGAAGACACCCCTGGGTACCAACAGCTCAGCACATTCCCCCCCCCCCAAATTGGCAGGGGTTGCTACTACATGCATATATGTCCATCTCACATGGGGCACCTGTGTATCTAGTCCACAGGTCGACAGTGACAAATACAGATGTCAATAGTCTCTTCACATTTTTGTATATTGTGACAAGGTTTTGATCAACAAAGAAGCATCAAAGTCTCACAGTATGTTCCTGTGAATCTGCGATCTGTGCCATCACTGTATTTGTTATGACTTCAACGAGATAGGATACACATGTGTCTGTCCTCAAGAGTATTCTGGTGTGACCTGTGAGCTGAAAATTGATGAATGTGGATCCCAGCCGTGTCTACATGGTGTCTTGTGTAAGGATGTTCTTGGAGCTTATATCTGTGACTATGCACCTGGATTCCTTGGAGACTACTGTGAACTCAACTTTGATCACTGTGTCAGTCAGCCATGTCTCCATGGAGGTCTATGTGTGGATGGAGGAAAGAGCTTTTCTGACTCTTTAATACTACCCATCTGCAGCACCATCAGTACTGGATGAATTCAACTATCTCTACCTGTTTGTCTGTAACCTCAGCAGTGGCCCACCACTGCACAAAATACACACAAGAGGGCAGGGTGCTACCATAACCAGCAAATGGCAATCCCTCTTTCTTCTGTGTACTCCTCTACTTCCTAAATATCTAGAAGCCCATTGCCAACAATCTTATTTCCCTCAAATTACTGGCAATGGAATCTAATCCCCTTTTCTTCTAAAAATAATAAAATTTGTACTCCAAAGAGACAAAAGGACCATTCTTCCCCAAGATACCACCACCCTAAACACTAAAGCATTTTGTTCCATCCTTATCTACTATCCTGACTCAGTGGAGTTACCATAATATCCAGATAAGGCTCATGTACTCTTTGGATTCCAACCCCTTTCAGCTTTCCAAATTTTTCAAAAATCTTGATATTTCTATGCCTCTCTGACACCTTCCTTCCTAGACCCCTCCTTGCCAGTCTTTGCTGTTCCATCGCTCTTCTTTCTTAGTTCATCAGACATTGGATTTCTCATGCCTTAGTTTCAGTGCTTTACTTATTATTTTTAATACTATCCATCTTCAGCTTTTATTGGATTTCTGTCCTAAGATCAATATGCTCACTTGCTTACTCTGTCATTTATCTTTATTGGGCAGTGGGTGGGGATGGTCAAAATTCAAACCTTAGGTCTCATATCTACTAAGTGAATACTGTGCCACTGAGCTCCATTCCTAGCCCTCATCTGGAGCTTTTCATCTTACAGGTTTCTTCACAAAGATTATAGGAAATATGCT
Source organism: Rhynchomys soricoides (assembly GCA_019843965.1). Classification (NCBI taxonomy): domain Eukaryota; kingdom Metazoa; phylum Chordata; class Mammalia; order Rodentia; family Muridae; genus Rhynchomys; species Rhynchomys soricoides. Next base: position 123,667 of record JADRCH010000036.1, on the reverse strand, counting down.
AATTTTTATCATTTTCAGCATAAATTTTTGGGATATTTGTAGGTGGATAATTTAAATTATAGTAATTTAATTTAAAGAGCAATAAATCACAAACCACTCAGGAAATTGCTTTGTTAATTCTTCCTTTTGCCTTTCTTTGACTATTACAATTTCTGTTCCCTACTGGCTTCATATCACTGCAAGTTTGTCTCCCCTGTTGTTGGATAACAACTTAATGTTCATAAGTTTTTAAAAATTCTTCATACCACTGACTCTAGACAACGAAGTTCAGTTATCTGTATTCTGGCCCTTACAAAATACAATTTTAGTTATTGAGTAAGGTTATGTAGCTATTATCAGGCTTTTGGTTTGATGGGGGGCAGATTCTTTGTTCCACCCATGGATAAAGCCTCAGTACTTAACCATTTGTCCAGAAAATGTGATAAATGAGACGTTAGGTTATACATAATAAAATAATAACTTGAGGCATTATTCTCCTTTGGTGATATGTAGACTATACTTAGAATATAATTTTGTTCTACAGAGATGACAAAAAGGGAGAGTAAAAACTTGTCTTTTTATTGCAGTTATCTAGAATTTCAAATATTGTAGTTAATCACTGAATTCTCTCAGTGATTCTTGAGAAACATTTGTAAAATAAATACCATTCATGCCAATTTTGGACTTAAGGTAAATCTCAGGAACATGGATGAACCATGACAAGGCAGTGTGACTGTAACATAGGGAGAATGGGCTGGCATGGAATATCTCAAAAAAATTTTTTTTTGTTACTTAGATGCAATGTTTTCATGTTCCAACATCGTGAAAACTAGGATCCACCTTAAAACCAAAGGGACTCCTTAGTTTTTGCAGGACATTTTCTAAATTGCAGTATAGAAAATAACACTGTCTAAAGGTACAGTATTTTTTTTTTTCAGTACACCATCCCCAAATTGTATCAATGTATGTCTGGGGAATTAAAAAGAGAGAGACAAAGTAAGAGTGTTAGAAAAGAAGCATTCTAGATTTATGTATGTCCTTCACTATCCTGTACTTTACACCTAGGAAGACGGCCTTTATTCCCTTCTGATAGAATCAGTTATGTATGTATGGGCCTCGCTTTCTATGTTAACTACTTTTTCATGGCTGATACCAAATGTCTAACAAGAAGTAACTTAAAGAAAGAAGGTTATACATTGAGTTATGGGTTAAGAAGATACAGTTCATTTTGGTGGTCAAGGCATACATAGTATCAGAAATGGCTCACACCTGCCAGTAGGAGAACTTGCTCACATCTTGGAGGGCCAGAAAGCATGGGAAAAAATGCTGGTACTCTACCAACTCTCTAACTTCCACCGCAGTATCCAATCTGAAAATACAAACCACACTGAAGGCCCATCCTACAGATACCTCAGTTGGTCCACTCTGCAAAGTGCTTACAGGCACACCCAAAAGTGTATCTCGTTGATTTCTGAGGTATCTCTTAATCCAATAGAAATGACAATGAGAATTAACCATCATTTCTGAGAAATGAGGCTACACATTATTGGAGCTTTTGTTCCCTAGTGCTAAGCACTTAATATAAGCTCAAATTCATTTGTTCAAGTAAATTAAACTTAATAGCTTTGACTTCTACACAAAGGACAGCAAATAGTTTGTTCAGATAAATTTTTAGGTACTTCACAAAAGTATATTGAGCTCTGAAGATAAGGGACATTAATTTTCTTGAGATACTTGATTACTCTCTAACTCACTAATGCACTTATCTCCTGAATGTAGTAATTACCAAATAAGGAATTGCTGGTGAAGAAAGGAATTAAAATCTGTGGCTCCAGGGCACCAAACAATGCCCAGATGGTCTAAAATATTTGTTAAAAAAATATAGTTTCTTACCAACAAAGTTAGTTTTGTTAATTGTCACAGAAAGGAGATACATTTTTAAAGGTCCCAAATCCCAGGAGCTTCTGAATATGGGTACACTACTGCAAACAGCAGCAGTCATGGAATGGAAACACAATCTCCGTCAACAACATCCTAGTTGATAATAAGAGCGAGGATAACATAGACACCATGCCTACTAAAGCCATAGAGACAGACAGCGAGCAGTTGCCATAAATCAGGGGGCCCTGAAAGAGAATAATACATCTACCATATAAGGTGTTATGAGGAAGTTTTTCTAGACCAAGGATATCACCAAACAAAGGCAAAAATGGATTTGAACAACAGATTAATATTAGAAAAATAAAAGTTCAAACCGAAGGAGAGTAGACTAAACATTAGAGTTAAGCTTGAATCACAACAACGGGTTATTCAATCACTGACATGTCCGTTTACAGTCCATTCACTTGCTGAAAATTCACCACATGATTAACACTAAAAAGAAAACAAACCTTAAGCATCAATTCCTTTTTTTCTATCTTTAGTGAATGAAGCAGTCATAATATAAAATATACTTTCATGAACAATAGAAAGACTCATTTTGCACTATACCAAAATAAGACTGCACATTGAGAGGTGACACTCAGTTCAACTCTGTCCTCACTGAACCTGAAATTCACGACTGAAAGTTATGTCAGACTTTGTAGAAATTTCTCTCAAGGTCTTTACAGTGAAGCCATTTTCAGACTCTGTTCCCTTTGCCAACTATCCATGGGAAATCAGAATAAAACCATATTGGACTCCATTTGGCTACCAAAATCCCAGCGGCCATCCAGAGTAATAGCTGAAAAACCATGCAAGGTATTAAACACCTGGAAGAAATGTATTAGAAGGCTCACAGAGCCTTGTGCAAACTGAAATCAGAACCAAATATGCCTCTAGGAAAGAAGATAAAAATGGGCCCTGTGATCATGGCCCCATTGTCCACAAATGAAATCAAGGCTGATGAGTGCCTTGTCTTTTTTCTCCACTTTCTCCTTATCTGATTTTTAAACTAAAAATTACCCTATTTAAAGAGTAATAGTAACAACCCAAAAATAGCTAAGAACAAGAGCTTAAAAGGTCACTGTTCAATAATAAAAGGTATTAAACATTCATTATGAGTTAACATTGTATTAGATGATTTAATAACATACACTCATTGTGCAAAAAGACCCGGTCTCAAGAAGCTTCAACTTAAATGATGCATGATCAAAAAGAAGAGATTATTAAGTCATTCACTAAGGTAGAAATTTATAGTTATATAGAACTGTACAGAAACAGAGCAGCAGCTAAGGAGAAGTAGAACCAAGGGAAGACAGAGCAAATAATGGATTCCATAGGACATTCAGAGAAGCCACACTGATAAGGTAAATTTGAGCAGACTAGACGAAGCTGTATAGACCAAGGGATTGGTTATTTAGTAGAAGAACACATTGGATGGAAGGAGAATCAGAGTCAGTAGAATTTGACATCAGAATGCTGGTAGCTATGTTAGTGTAGTAGGCAAGAAAGTCCTTTGCAAAACCATTGCAAAGAACATTAGGTTCTCTCGAAGAGAACTAGAAAATCATAGACCACTAGTTCTAAGCAAATGAGCAACTAGATCTGAGTAAGTTTTACAGGAAACCCTGGTTTCTGTACTAAAAATACAATTATCTGGACAACCTATCAGTAATCCAGATCCTAAATAAGAGCAATGGACATTCAAGCAGAGATAATGCCGAGAATGAAGAGTAGTTGGTTCTGAAGATAGTGTCAATGGATGCTGTGATTGTATTCAAAGTGGATTTTGGGGAAAGGAATAAGAGATAATTCTAAGCTTTCCAAGAAGACCATGTGGGAGGAGAGTTTTCATTAACTCGGTGAGAAAATGCTGCTGCTGCTAAGAAAAAGGAAGCTATAGAGCTCTGTTTCAGAAGTGCTAAGTTTGAAGTGTCCATCTTCTACATGAGGAGTTGCTGCTATAACATAGAATATACATGTCTGGAGTTCAGGAGATGGGTCTAGCTTGGGAATGTTGTTTAGTTGATGCCAGCTTTCATCTAGTGTTGAAAGCCAGAAAGAGCTAAAAGACCACTGAATTCACTGAAAAATGGGTGAGAAAAGTAGGAAAAAGAGAGCAAGACTCAAGGCCAGGGTTTAGCAACTACAGCAGAGAGAGCCAGAATAAGAGGGGGAAAAGAAAGCTGGCAAAGTGCAACAAGTGTGAGAAGGTCAGGAGGAAGGGATGGGCAAGTGTAAACTCTGACAATTGTTTTAACAAGGCAGCAATAGTTGATAGCCTTGAAACAAGCAGGTTTTAGAAAGGTAATGGGGTGAATAACCATGAGAAAATATGTAGTAAGTGTAAAAAGAGTATGGTAAGCTTAAGAAAGACTTTGGGGAAGAAGTTTTGACGCCAATGAGTGCTGGCAAAGCTTGTACTGGAGTGAGAACATTAGAAAATTGGGAAGTAAAGAGTAAAGCTTTCTCAGCACTTGGGAAGCAGAGGCAGGCAGATCACTGCGTTTGAGACCAGCACAGTCTACAGAGTGAGTGCCAGGACAGCCAGGCTACACATAAAACAATCAAACAAAAGCTGTCTTGGAAAAAGCAAAACAAAAACAAACAAGCAAAGAATAAAGGTTTTGCTCCTAATGGTTGAGATATGAAAAATAAGGGTATTTACTCATATGAAGTCTAATCCTAAGAAGAGAGAAAACTCTGGGAGCTCCCTAGTAGTTGCAAGAGGGTGGAGCAGTGCTACAAGAGAAACTTAGGGAGGACACAGGGTTCTGCATACAGTCTGCAAGATAAAGACAGCATGTGCTGACAGAGCCATGTGACACCAGGAAATGTGTTCTGATGACATCAAACTTGTCAGTGATATCACACATGTGATCATCACTTAAGAGCAGGAAGGCGCATGCATGATTTTGAGATAACAATTTGAAGAATGAGAAGACAAAGAGAATGAGTGCTTAGAAGGCAATTAGCTAGTAACATAAGGCAGCTAATGGAAAGTTACCATTATAAAATGATACAAAAGTAAAATTAACATAGTTTTCACCAATATTTTTATTTTTTTTATTTTTTGGCAGGATAATGCAGTAAGTGATTCAGGCAAAGAAGAAGAGTGGAGGGTGTAATGATGGTTGGCTTTAATGTCAACTTGCCACAAACTGAAATCACGTTAACTAAGTATGAAACTTATACTATAAAATTATCCTGTTTGCCCTATTGATGCAGAAAGACCAAGGATAGTCAGCACCTTTAGTAGCAGTCCTGGTTTAAAAGAAGAGACCATGACTAAATGAAGGTTATCGCCTTCCCTCTTGGCTGGCCAGCCCTCCTGCTCACTGCTGAGTTGATTTACCCTGTGGCTGCTGCTCCTGCTGATTCCATAGCTGATATCAGAACCAGCGTCCAGGCTCCATCACTGACTGAGAACCAGGTCTCCAGGAACCTTCCAAGCTCTAGAGGCCAGACTGGAACTGCTGAATCACTCACTCAGTCTTGGGGACTGAATAACTAGTGGTTCTTATCCTCCCTGGCTATCCTCCACAGCCAATGTGGAGCTATGCCAAGTGCCAAAGAACCTGGCCTCAAGGACCAAGCAACTACTGGGTTGTCAGCCTCTCATTTGCAAGGAAACTGCTGTTATTATCTTTATATAAGTCTATTGAAGACATTCTCACAAGCTCATCTTATCTACTCGAATCTTCTAAAGATCTTTGACTACTGAAGTGAGTGTAGAAAGATAGCTATAAAGACTTACTATGGGTTATAACTAGTAAGGTTGTATATGTAGGTTTGGAAGAGGGTCGGTTGAATAGGTCAAGTTTAATGAATAATTTATGACATATGGAGAAATGTTGGAATCCAAGATAGAAAAGGATATGAAGTGGAAAAATGGGAAATGCTAGTCAGAGTGGAACACAGATAGATGAGATTACATTTCTAAAGTTAATAGGAAAATGCAAATGGAGAATATACAGATAAAAATAGGCAACCAGCAATATCAGATACAGGCCCAAAGGAAGTATGACTGAATACTCAAAAATTGTTAATCAACCAATTAATCAATTGATCAGTGATATATAGCTGTTTCTGCTTACTCTTTAATTCATTTTCATATACATATATATTAAAAATGTAAAGTAATTGCCTTACCCAGTGAGTTTAACTGCATGTGTCCGAAGTTTTCTATACTTTTCTGGTTCTTCATTTGTGCTGACAACATGTCTGTATATTCCTGTCTTATAATAAAAGAAATCTTCATGGACTTGCATTATGGCTGAAAAAAAAAACCAAACAGGATAAACACCACAGTTACTGAAAAACCTCTTTAAAAAATCTAAGAGAGAGATCACACATAATTTTATTCTTATTAGCTGGTTACAACCTTTTTCTATTCCTTTAAAAAGAAAACAATTTCAACAACTTAGAATATTACTTATGTACATGTTTTATATTTAAAATGTCTTCAAACCTTCTCTTGTTGGGTTCTATTAAAAGAAAGTCATGTGCAGAAGAATATTCTGTTGGGATTTCACTCTTTCCACTCTGAAGAGCTGAGTCTGTGTTTCACTTTTGAAAACCAGAGCCCATGCTTCATAAAATGTTCCTTTGCTCTTCACTTAGATTACTTCTTTTCTATTTCACATGGGGCTTTGTGGAAGGACTTGTGCAATTCAGGTTGAAGACTTCAAACTTCTCTCTCAGGAGGCATAAATTGAAGTGGGTTTTTGTTTTGTTTTGTTTTGTTTTGTTTTTTTAAATTGGAACCAGATATGGATGTTGTGGTAGCTAAGAACAAAACTTACCTATCTTAGCTCAATATGTATTTTAAATAAAGTCCAAATGAAGGTCACTGGCATTTGTTAGATCCTACAGCAAAGCTCACGCTGCAAAGGGAGATGTGGCTTTTCCTGTTCTGTTTTTAACTTTGTTCTTTAGCATTCAGGGCCTTTGGGGGAAATGTAAGTGTCACTGGAAGCTAAGTCTCCTTTATCCACTATAAAACACATCCCCACAGGGTTTAAGAATTTTTAGACTGTACCCTATGCAAATTTCTGCTTTCTGAAGGTCTTAGAGAAATGCTCACAGTGTTATTTATTCAAGGTTCAATCCATTTGACATTCTTTTGTCCTAAGACAAAAAGAAATACTGGAAGTTAAATCAGGCTACAGCAAGCAGAAAATCAAACTGCATCTACAGCAAGGACCTAATAACATTCTTTTCATTCACAAAAAATTATGATATTCACAATGATTTCCCATTCTATATAACCAGTGACATATTTAGCTCTCACCACTCAGCACTGCTTTAAGTACTGTGGAAAAAATATATGACCACAGCTATAAAACACTGCCAGCTGAAGCCAAGGGTAAGAACCCATCATGAGTACTCAAAGACACCATCATCCTTCAGTCTCTGACATTAAACCAAGGCAGAAGAATCTACAGACTTTGTGAATGGGTACACAGTAAACTATTGCCCAGAACCATAAGATGGGTGAGATCAAAAGAAAGAAGCTCTGGTTGCTGTTTTGTCTTAACTCTGGCTAAGGCTGGCAGGAGAGAGTTTCTTAACAAGTCGAAAATGAGAGTAACATATGGGCACAAAGTAAACCTCTGTCTCCCACAACTTTAAAAAGTTGGCATCTAAATTTCTTTCTTTCAGTTGAGAACATGGGCTGGAGTTAATATTACAATGGTTTGGAAAATCAAAATGATGTAAGCCAGAGTTCTGTTGCCTAATGAATTGCTAAAACCATTTAAGAGGAAAATGTCAAAGTGGGGGTTGTGAGTTTGGCCTTTAATTCAAATGTCTTCAGTCTTTCATATTCGTTTCACAGACAGCACTAGACAAAGCACATAGTAAAGTTATACATCAATTCCCACGGTTATAACAGCCAACAAATTTCACACATTTAAGAGGAAAGAGCCTTATTCATTGGTTACAAAGTTAATGTAAAGTTTTAGGAATTTTTTAAATTAAATTTAGGGTATGTTTATATAAGCTTTGATTCCCTGATAAATTAATTTCAACACAGTGATTAAAATCCATGTTCCTCCTATATCAATACAAATTGGATCAGCATTCAGGAATAAAGAAAAAACTAGCCAATATTCCTTTGAACGCATAACAAGAATTTTTATTTTATGTCTCACTGTATTGACATTATACCCGGGCCCTTCGCTATTTCCTACGCGAATTCCCATTTCATACCTCATTTGGTTTGTTTACCTATGCACTTCGGGAAAATGTTACAGAAAAAATATATTGTGTATTCATCCTTATTAACATTATTAGTATAAGACAAATTTCAATAAAGGAAAAGGATAGGATATGCCTTAAGGTCAAAATCTATATTTACTATACCACAGGATAATTATATTATTTAACAATACTTTACTACCAATAACAAATTCACAAATTTAGGTCACATTTTAAAATGGTTTTGTAAAGCACAAAAGTCAACCTTGTTTGTTTGATTTTCCTTGACCTGATATGAAAAAGAAACTAGATACTTTTTTTCTAGTAAAGCTGGTTTTTTTTTTGTTTTTGTTTTTGTTTTTGTCTCAATGCATTTCTAAGGTCGCCTAAACTGAAAGTGATTACATATCTAACCTTATGTGTGATTCTTACATGTGACTATGTGAATAATATGAGCTCCATTGAATTAATAACTGCATGTTGTATGTGCCCATCACCTGTTCATGATAACTCTGAAAAAACTTAGCAGACTTTCCTTAAATGTATTGTTATTATTTAAGAGTTCAACTCATAAACATATGGCCTTCTTAAAGTAAAACGGAATCTCATGATATGCTTCGATAAGCCCATCTTACATGATTGCACAGGCTAGAAGTGTTGAACCTTTATGAAGATGTCTTATTAAGCTACTTTGATGTCATATCATATAATGGTGTTAACTATAGGAATCCATAATTAAAAATGACATTTTTTCTGGGCTTACCTTGAACTGGTCCATTTTGTATGATTTCTCTCATAATTTCAGTTTCCTGGAATGAAATATATCAGTGAGAATCAATGAGAACTACAAAAGCTAATGTCTGGTGCATATGAGCTATTGGGCAATCCATTTCAGGATTACATAATTCTCAGTGACCTGACCACTTGCAGTGAACCGTAGTATTGCTTTGAAATAGTTACATGCACCATACTACATTGGTGAACTTGCTAAAACTAAGATATGTCCGTTTGCTTTATTGATTTTTATTACAATAACTTTGGAGTAGAGAGAAAATGGAGTAACTTTTTGTGGTGATGGAGAAAAATAATATAGGTAAGTTAGAAGATTTAACTAGTAAATATTTATGTTATTTCTGATCCTATGATCACAAACAATAGCAGCTGCACCAAGCAACTGATAAGTGAGGCTCCACAACAACTTCATTATGAGTATCACCATGTTTCAGTCAGTGTTCCCTCAGTAGAAAAGCAGTTCATTCATCATTCATTCATTCATTCATTCGTACATACATACATATATACATACATATATACATACATACATAGTACATATTACAAACTATGATAAAAATAAATCTGGATGCTTCATCATCCTTAAGATAGTTATATCTTGGTGGTGTAGATAGCCTATGGAACAGCTAACATAATATCATATAATATGTTCTATTATAGATAAATCATAAAGGGCAATTAATTAAAAATACAAAAGGTGTTAAATACCACTGGGAAGTAAAATAAAGCATCAGGAAGTTTTGCCATAGGTCTGGACTATTGGGTGGCATTTCCCCAGATGAAAAGGTGAATATTCATTTGAATCAAAAGAATTACTTCCTATATCAATAAAAAAGATTGAAGAGGCATAATATATCTAGACAATAGAAAAAAATGATAACATGTGTCAATACCATTATGTGTGAGAAGATTAAATACTGGCAAGACACTGATTTCTGTAAATTATAGGTCAATCATACATAAAAGGCCACTATGCCACATAAAAACACTGGGTTGTGATCTGGAAAGAAATGGTGGTAACTAAAGTTTGATATATTTCTTAAATAAGTCTGGATAACCCTGATGAGATTAGGTTAAAATTGGTCAGCATGAAGCATGACAAGCTGGAGTCTAATGGGATCTTTTTCTCCCTATAGCAAGGTTCACTTATATTGTGGACTGAGGCATGAGATCAATGAAAGAAATTATTGCCACCCAAAAGTAGTGGCTTAGCTGTGAATAGTCAGTTTCATTCATATGCATACTTTATAAGTCATAATTTAAAAAAAAAATATTTTAGGAGGTACATTAAAATTTAAGTCAATCCTTTAGATTGCTGCCTTAACAATTCAAAACCTGCTCAAATGCAAGGTTTAAAGTAAGAATAGCAACTACTGTATCTGAACAGGCCAGGGAGACAGTGGGTAAAGGCATTTGAAACCAAGACTGATGATCTGAGTTTAATCCCCAGGACCCACATGATGGAAGGAGGGAACCTGTTCCTGCCAAGTTGTTTGACCTATACATACATGTATAGTACATTCTTCCCTAGACAGACAGACAAGCACAACACACACACACACACACACACACACACACACACACACACACACACTATTACCTAGGAACACAACAATTTGTTAGTCTATAATGGTTTTGAATAATTTTAAAATAGTGTAAATAACAGCAGAGCCAAATAGTTTGAGAATGGCATCCCTGTTAGTTCTTGAAGTTCAAACTTACATTGGAAGAGACTCTGTATGGAGGAGAACACTGGTAAATCCTGTTGGATTTCTCGAAGGAGTTGGGGCATGGCTTTGTGGCATGCCGCTTTCCCCTCCCATCGGATCGACTTGCCATTGCACAGATATTATTGGTAGTGTTTTGGTCCTTGAAAAGTGGGTAGCATGCATGAGATACCAGTCTAAGAGAATAAGAATATAGAAGATATTATGTATGAAAGTGCCATAGTATCCTGTCCATAGACAAGTTTGCTAAACTAAACGTTTGTGAAATTTGCTATTTATTTACCCGCATAGTTCTAAAATGTCAAACTACATGCCACAGCAGCTTAATGATACTGTATTTTCCCTCCTTTTACTACTTCTTTATGATTTTTTAAAGTCTTGCTTCAACACATTTTAGATAAATGGTTATATACTTGGCATGCAATTTCCTGAAGATGAAAAGAAACCTACAATCTTTTGAATATTTGCTCATGGGATATCCTAAAAACTTAACGTTTAGAATTAAGATTTTTGTTTTTTGATTTTGTTGACTTCCATTAAGCTAACCTTTTTCTTAAGAATTCAATGAATATATGTCTAGTTCATGATACTGAGGGGGAAGCAATATGTCGTTTGTACAATATTGAAGTTTATAGAGTAAAAAGTTATAAGTTGTATGTTACATTAAAATGAAACTATTATTGGTAGATTTTGAAACTAAGCACACCAATTATTTGGCTCCAAAATATTTGACTCCAAATCTAACATTACCTTACTGAATAGAGAAGTGGATAGCATGGAAGCAAAACCACATAGTTAGTTGTACAAACATGCAATAGGAAAGGTGCTATAACCCTAGACAAAGAACTGTCAGTAACTAGTGGCTGCTGGGAGAGATGAATTAACCTCTCCCAGGGATGAACACCCTTATTGTTTATCAAATACAATGTGGTCAGCCCTGAAACTGTATGCAGGCAAACAACAAAAGCAGACTCCATAGGTTATATTTATATATTTGTACATAAAATTTCATACATATATATGTATGTTTATAAAAAAATAATCAGAGTAAAATTATAAATTAGGGTGTTGGGGCACAGAAGAGGGGTTGAGTGGGGGGGCCACAGAAATGAAATGGAATGAGGTAAGCGATATCATCCTATTTTAATTAGAAATGTATCCTTTTAATAACTTCTTAACTTTATGCGCATTGGTATGACGATGTCAGATCCCTTGGAACTGGAGTTACAGATAGTTGTGAGCTGCCATGTGGCTGCTGGGAATTGAACCTGGGTCTTTCGGAAGGGCAGACAGTGCTCTTCACCACTGAGCCACCTCCCCAGCCCCATGAGATGTATTTTTTAAAGATGTTAAATTTCTAAAACTTAGGTAGTGATATATAAACTTAGACCTTAAGACGTTAAGCAGGTTTAAGTGAGGTCATGAGAATAGGCCTCTTATGAACGGGATTATTCTCTTCATAACATAAACTATTTCTCCATTTTACGGGAACACTATGAGAGGATGGACTTTGCCAGCCAGGAAAGAGCTCGTCTGATGGACTGAAGCAGCCAGCATGTTGATCATGACTTTGCAAGCTCCAGAACAAAGTGTCTGTTTTCTTATGGTGGCCTAAACAGATAAACACAATGAGATTTGGTTGGATTGTAATGCCAATTTATGGAATATACTTAATATACACCTAATAAATGTGTGTGTGTCATACGTGTGTATGGATATGTGTGTGGACATATGTGATGGTGTGTCCATCTATAATTACACAGATGAAGAACAGACTGATGTCGCTGTCTCTCTTTTTCTAGTTTTTAGACAGAGTCTCTCACTGAACCTAGAGTTTACTAATGGACTCGTCTATCTGGCTAGTGAGTCCCTGGGATAGTCCTGTTTCTATCAGCACTGATATCATAGGTCTGTCATGCCATAACTGCCTTTTTATGAAGGTTACAATAATTCTACTCAAGCATTTTACCCACTGAGCCATTTCTACATGATGATGATGATGATGATGATGATGATGATGATGGTAATGATGATCATTTAATTTTAAAAAAGAATTTCATACATGAGTACTGGATTTATATCATTTCTACTACTCCTCCTACCTCCAATTCCCCCAATGTCCCCATCTACTACTTGCTCTCAAATTCATGACCTCTTCTTCAAATCTTGTTATATTATTATACACGTACATACACATATATGTAATATGTATATATATATATCAACCTACTGAGTCTATTTAATGTTGCTCATATGTATATGTATTTAGGAAGACAGCTTAGGAGTTATCCTATCAGGATTTTCATACCCGGGAGAAAAACTGATCCTTACTCTCAGTAATCCTTGACTGAGCTCTTCATCTAGGGGTGGGAACTTGTGAAATTTTCTTCTTCCAAAGTGGTATATTGACTGATGTTGTTAACATACAAGATGCAGGCCTCGTTTAGGCAACTGTATTGTTTGTATTTTATGGGTGTAACATCCCTATCACATCTAGAAGATGCAATCTCACGGTGGGCATCTGGTCCTCTAGCTGTTAATCTCTCTGTCCTCTCTACTATGATTTGCCCTGATACTTAGGTGTAGGGATTGTAGATACAGCAACCATTTCTGTTAATCTTGGGACCAAGCAAAAGTTAACCTGACTGGGAGTTAACAGTCCAAATAAGGCAACTTCAATTTGTAATGATTTTAATTAGGTAAAATAAATGAATGAAATTAATATGTTAGCTCCCATCAATACCAGACATGGCTTGCATTCATGGCTGTCTATGGTCAGATGCCATGAAACAGCAGATATATCAGAACTGTATGGTAAAGAACAAGTGGCCCGCCCTTTACACCACTTTATCAGTCACAGTTCCCTTTGTGTTTTAATAATTTTGTTTTACAGTAGACATGGGTGTTATATTGATATCAAATACCATAAGAGTAAGAAAATGCCACTTGCCATTTTCCATCAAGTAGGATGAAGGCTGAGGAATCACGAAAACTCTAAAGTGCTCATTAGTTTTACTTTTCTTGTTTTTAATATGATTTTTTTCAGGTACACATTCCTTAACCTGGTTAAATAAATGTAATAACAGATTAGCCAATGTTACTCCCTCTGTGAAGACTCTGTAAAACTATTTGGCTCAGAGCAATGAGAACAAACATGTCTTTCAGTCTTCATATTAATTTAGCTAGAAATGAGTACTGTCTTCCAATATTGTCTCCAGTGGCTGATAATGCTAGAAGTCAGGCACAATATATATTCAAATGTGGCATTTTCTTATGGTTATATAGAGGAGGTATATTCAAGGGTTTCTTTTTGAAAAAAAAAAAACCACAATCTTGAAAGGAGTCATTTTCTATAGTCTCACTTATAAAAATCCTAGAAATACATGTTGGTTGGTTATTTACCCACGTTTTCTCAGGAACCACCAGGCCCTATCAATGCTTCCACCATTGCATCCGTGATGGTTCTTGGCACAACAAGAGATCAAATTCTGAGGGGAGAGATTGGCTGTGTATCGACCCTTGGACTGAATTGCAATTCGGTCAGCTGCCACACCTGTTTTGAACAAAATACTGATCAATATTCAAAAAACATGCCATATGATATTTCTAATATTTTTTATTTGAACCCTCAACTAGTTTTCAAAATTGGTATTGCTCTAGTAAATTACTGCTTAAAGACTTTTCTAGCTTAGCTATTCAATTGTAGTCTCTATATATTTGAACCCTTTTTCGTTAAGAAACCTGTCAACTGGTAGGTTTTCTGAGAGAAAGAGACATCCGTACCCAAATTGTCTAACTCTTACATCTGGAAAAGCATCTTCCCTAGAGTTACAGGTAAATCTATGCTTTATATAAATGAAAATCAAGAAAGCTCATCACAGAGGTATTAACTATAAATTAATCCATAGTAATTTTACATATGAGACTCTCCAAATACATAATTTTTACATTGACATCTAATATAACTACCCTGGAGGCCATACTTTGACTAATTTATGCTACTATAAATCTACATTACAGTATAGCTAAAATCTTTATAGCATACTTTTATATTCATAACCTGATTAAAAATAATAATATTTTAATAGGCATGCAGTTAATTCTATATATACACATATAGATACACATAGAAACACATTGTATGTGCAACTAGGTAAGTGTATTACTAGGTCTGGTTAGAGTATCATTATTATGATACTTTTAAAAATGTTAGGGGCATATAATGTTTATCTTAAATGATAAATGTCCCCAATAGTCCCCAGCATTTGAATACTTATTTCAAAGCTTGTTGCAGCATTAGGGTAGGTATAGGAAATATGGCTTTGCTATAGAAAAAGTGTCATTAGGTATAGGCCTTTTCTGTCTGTTTTGTTGTTGTTGTTGTTGTTGTTTTTGCTGCTGCTGCTATGCCAGGACACTTAATACCATGTATATTATTTTAAAATTTTAACATGAAAAATAAATACATATTTACTGATTAAGAGTAGAAAAAGGAGATAACATATCTCTCTCCTCACAGAATAATAGAATGGGAAATGAGCTGAAAATAGCAGAAATCAACTCTTATCAGGAGTTGAAAAACTTAGGGTGGGGGCCATTTTAGTAGGAATTCTTGAGATGTTAGAACCACATAGGAAGAACAACAATACCAAGTAACCAGACCCCTCAAAGCTCCCAGGTACTAAACCACCAACCAAAGAGTATACATGAATGGGACCACAGCTCCAGCCACATATGTAGCAGAGGATGGCTTTATCTGACATCAATGGGAGGGAAGGTGTTTGGTCCTATGGAAGCTTGATGCCCCAGCATAGGGGGATTCTAGAGCAGTGAGGCAGGAGTGGGTGAGTGGGTGGGTGGGGGAGCACCTTCTTAGAGACAAAGTGGAGGGGGTTTGCAGAGGGGAGACCTGGAAGGGCAACAGCAATTGAAATGTAAATAAAATAACCAATTTAATAATTAATAATAATAATAATAATAATAATAATAATAAACCTACATCATGTAATTGTTCATGCTTCATCGCAGGGAAATCACAATTCAGTTTTTTTATGCACTTTCAATTAAAGGCAGAACATTCAGAGTTTTGGTTTTGCGCATTCTATTTTCTCAGAGGAACTTGATTTTTGTTTGTTTGGTTTTTTTCTCAACCAAGTTTCATGAGAGTCCCTCAAGGTGTCAGTTTGAAGTTTTTGTATGCTTTCTACATGCTGAAATGTATGTATTATTCTGCCATGTTTAAAAGTCTTCTTCTTCTTTTTGTTCTTCTTCTTCTTCTTCTTCTTCTTCTTCTTCTTCTTCTTCTTCTT
>JADRCH010000036.1:82087-107729 GCA_019843965.1 Rhynchomys soricoides | reverse complement strand
CTTCTTCTTCTTCTTCTTCTTCTTCTTCTTCTTCTTCTTCTTCTTCTGGTTTTTCGAGACAGGGTTTCTCTGTGTAGCCCTGGCTGTCCTGGAACTCACTCTGTAGACCAGGCTGGCCTCAAACTCAGAAATCCGCCTGCCTCTGCCTCCCTAGTGCTGGGATTAAAGGTGTGTGTCATCACTGCCTAGAAGTGTTCACTAACAGCTTCCCCTTCATTCTCTACTCTGTTTACTTCTTAAGAAGATGCACTTTGTGGGATAAAATGGCAGAATTCTGCTATCTCTGATTCTCTCAAGAGAACAAATCTTTATTTTGATGTGGAGAATAAAAGTTCTTTGATATATTAATATTTGTTTTTGTGAATTGGGATCAAACATATTTTAAAATGTTTGTATAACAATTCATTCTGAATACTTATTTAATGAAGAAAAACAGGGGTAATGAAGTTGGAAGCTTGAGGCTCAGGATGATTTCTGACACGTTCATGGACTTTCTTCATAAAACAGAAAGGTTGCCAGAGGCTGCACTGAGACTGTCTGTAGGACCATGGCCTGGGGAGACTAAAGGATACATCCTCCAGACCAGCTTTACCATGTCATGTTTTTCTGTTTCTTTTCTTTCTTTCTTTCTTTCTTTCTTTCTTTATTTATTTATTTATTTATTTATTTTCTTTTTTTCTTTTTTTTTTTTTTGGTTTTTCGAGACAGGGAGTGCTGGGATTAAAGGTGTGTGCCACCACTGCCCAGCTGTTTTTCTGTTTCTTACCACTAAGACTATTACCAGTATTTACAAATACTGGTCTACCCTAAATGTAAGGAACTGACAAAGTTTAGGAAGTATTTACCACATAAGCACAAATGAGAAAATGTTTTAGTTGAGTACATCTTTATTCAACTGTCTGTAACAGGGCTCAAAGAAATCAAGGATTTCTACCTCAGTAAGAGAAACACTGGACAGACAACATTTACACTGATAAGGTGGGCAGTAGTACCTAATAAAAATATATAACTACTCCTGAGGTAACTAGTCCTAAGGCTAAGGTTATGCCATAGGATTTCTAGAGTAATCAAGTTAATACAAAGAGGTAGAGGTACGTAATGATTAGCGAGATTCTGTCCTAGAAATGCCACTGCCTGAGCCGGCTTGCCCAAGAGCCTGGGCATTCATTTCACAAGGCTCGTAGTGTGTTAGTCTGCTCATAAGTGCTCTTTTGAACAACATTAAAGCCTGACAAAACAGTTCAATGAAGGTGTTGATAGTATCCAGACATTATCATGGCAGGTTCTATTTCATTGTGGAAAAGTCTTTGGGGCTAATTTTGGAGACCAAATTGGGATAGACCTAAGTATCTTCTTTGTGGTACTTAGGAATTTGTGTAAAAGTAACCATTAGAGAGGGGATTTTTTTTACAGTTTCAAATGAGCTTCCAAACATTACTTTGGAAAGTAATGTGATAAAATGAGGTGTAATACTTTAATACTATGGCTTAATTCTAAAGTTTGACTTTGCTTCAAAAGAGTTTAATAACTATAGTTATATAAATTATAGAAAAGGAAAATAATCTAGAGTTTACATGTGAATATTAGCATTCTGGCTGTTCTAGTGAAAAGAAAGCAAAGTTCTCTTCTCATTACCTGGACCAAACACAAAATCAAATGAGCTTTGGTGCCTTTTATAAATTAGGCATCGGTATCCAAGTTTTAGAATTAATTTATAACCTCTGTGTTCCTTTCCTCGAACTGACCATTTGTTGTTATTTACATCTTCTTAGCTTATGAACTTTAAAACTATTCTATCATGCTCTAAAGACAAGCAGAAGTTATGAAGAAAGGATCGAGATGATGTTATTACTTGCGGTGGAAAAAGCCCAGGATGCAGCACAGTTTTTTTGATCCAGTGGACCATGAGTCCATCCAGGCCACTTATAGGAAGAAATGAAAACCTCAGGAAGATCAGCTCTGGAAGGAAAAGATGCCTAAGGAAAAGAGAGACAGACATATTAGATGTTCTCTTTCTTTCTTTTAATCTCCTCCAAAACCTAAAAAGTGAGGGTAGGTACCATTTCAGCCAAGTCTCACTGCAACTTAGGCATAAATATAAATTAAAGGAATGACTCACTCGATGGTTTCACTCTAGTGCTTGACTTGTGAAGCTGATGACAGTGACTGGCAATAACTCTGAGTCAAGTTGTCAGACAAATATTTTCTTTTTAATTGGATATTTTCTTTATTTACATTTCAAGTGTTATCCCCTTTCCAGGTCCCCCCCCCCCGGAAACACCCTATCCCATCCTCCCTCCAACTGCTTCTATGATGGTGTTCCTCCACCCACCCACCCACTCTCACCTCCCCGCCTTCGAATTCCCCTGCACTGGGGCTTCGAGCCTTCATAGGACCAAGGGGCCTTTTTAATTCTTACATTGTTATGTTGAAAGCAATCAATCATAATTTGATTTATAATTTCCAAAGCAATATTAGCCAAATTTGAGATTAAATTAGAACAGTCTTCCTATTTCAACATTTTATTTGGGGAAAAAAAGATACTATGGACAAGTATGCAAATCCACAGCAGTGCTAATCCTTAGAGCCTTCCTTACATTACCCTCTGCATCTTGGTAATGGAGAATGGGAAGGCAATCACTGAGAAGCCTAAGGCACACTTATTTTCTCAAAAAAACATTAGAAATTATATACATAGTTCCTATTGAGGAATAGTATCTACAGGACACATACTGCATGGGTCACCCCTCTCTTAACTCCAGTTCCAACTTGACCTTCTTCCCCATTTTAATTTGGATAACCAGAAACATCTAAAATTCAAGCAATGCAACTGCGCACCTAAGTTTATTTCAGTATTTCACCATTCCAAGTTAGGGGCAAAGAACACCAAGACATTTCTCTGAATTGTTTCATCCTGAGGAGGCCAGTGATGTTTTTCTGATGGTCAGGGAATACAGAAATATTTCTCATCCTCAAAAGTATTTAACTTTGTGTGTTAGCATTTGAAATCCTTTGATGTTTCTCTGTTGTCTCGTGTTCAGTGGCTAGTGCCAGCTCTTCTCTAGTCCTATTCTGTCTTCATAGACCTGGAATTTTTATTGTGGCACATGCAGGCTCTCAAAAGTGACTACACTGGCCACACTCAAGCTGCTGTTGTTACTATTTCCAGTATAATACGCAGAAGTGTTACCTGGTAGTGTCTGGTAATTTTCCTTAAAGGACAACTTGTTTTCCTACTCTCCCTGTGTTTTCCTACTACCAGGAGTTGGGTCTCATAGTTGGGCCTAGAGGAGACCCTTTGAGTTGTTATCCAAGCTTGGAAATGAAGGAGAAAATGAAGGAGGAGCAACAGCACAGATGGCAGCTTTGTCTGAGACTTTCATGTGTGGGATGGGGACCATTCATGTCTGAGGCTTTGCATGTGTGGGATGGGGAGTGACTTTTACCATGCTTATGCCACTGTCATTTTTGGGTTTGTTCTTCACAGTTTGGACTTATCATACTTAGTAAAGAAAAAGAATTGCTGTTTGAGTTTCTAGTCAATGTTGTATTTCAGTGAACCAAAAACATGAAACGTAAGAAAGCTCCCAAGTTTTAGAAGTACTAAAGAGTTGAGGATAATATATATGAAATAGATGACTATATCCTAAGTGGGTATCTAGACGGTTTATACTAGTTTGAAGGAAATTTAGCAGCTAATTTTAAGGGGAGTTGATATATTTGAACAGTTTATAAGAACTATTTTAATTAAATTGGTTTATATTTTCATCAGTCTTTTAGCAAGTGCCAATGTATGTGAGGATAGAAAAATTAGAGATAATATTCATAGTTTTAAAGGCTACAAATCTGGCTCAGTGCAACTTGTTTCTTTGTATTCCATTTCCTATCTCATGCTGATGATAAAGCAAAGAATTGGTGTCTAGTGCAGCAGATTTGGGGAAGAAATAGGAATAGAAAAGGGGATCCTGGCACTGGACAGCCAGCTAGTAAGTATATGGTACATAAGCACCTCAGATTACTTCAGAAATGTGCTTTTTAACAGCCCCTGTGAAAATCTATCTGTGTTTATCACTGAGGTGCCTGCATTGGTCTGGTTGTGCCAGTTACTGTCACAGCATTGGCATGGAATGGTGGCTAGAATTTTAAGAACCTTGACCCAGTGACAGTGAGAATGTCTAACATTCTTGTTTGCTCTTGGCATTTTCCCACAGATGTGAGAAGTTTCTGAGGTGAACACATGCTGGCACAACCTCCACTATTCCTGACACAACCTCTCTGGCACTGTCCGGACTCACTGTGCTGCGGCCAGCTTCCCTGTATGCAGGAGTGGGGAAAGCATTATTTTTGTCCAATATTATGTGAATCACAAAAGTATATAGCTGTGATTTCTTTGCTTTGGGTTTTATTTATTAGATTTTTGTTTTGTTTTGTTTAAAAAGATCACGAAATCTTGGAAGAATTGATGGGGGAAAATAGCATGATCAAGACACATCGTGTGAAAATTTTTTAAAATAAGGAGAAAAAGAAAATAAACTGATTATGTCTAATGACTAGGGGAATAATAAGATAGTCAATCAAGCAGCGACTATAATGTGCTACATAGTTAGCAAGGAAGCATTCAGATGCATTGTTATTTTCTCATCAAAAAAAATTAGGGGCTTTAAAAGTTAGTTTGTAAATCGTAAAATGTTATTTTGACTTTCAACATACCACAGGAAATTTATTTTTTCTACTTTATTTGCATTTCAAATGTTTCCCCCTTTCCAGATCTCCCCTTTGGAACCTCCCTATTCCCTCCCCACTCCCCTGCCTGTCATTTTTATTTGTTAGTTTTGCCAACTAAGTTCATGTATACTGACTGAATGACTGAATAAATATCCTTGTTAGGATAACTGTGAACATTTTTCCCCATACCAACTTGACACCTGATATAGTGGCTTGGCTATGGGTTTCAGTTGATATGCCAGCCTTCCTAACATGTTCAGACTTTCCAAAGAGTTTCACCTCAGATATAACGCCAGATTATTGGCATGTGGTAATCAACAGGGGCAATAAAAAATCCTTATTTCTTGAATTTATTGAGTTTACTGCATGTGTTCACATGTCGGCCCTGCATGTATGTATGTGTATCACATTTATCCCTTATGCCTGCAGAGTCAAAAGGATGACATCAAATTGACTGGAAATGTAGTTACATTTGTTCGTGAACTGCCACGTGGGCTCTGGGAACTAAAACTGTGTCTTCTATAAGAATAGAAAGCATTCTTAACCTCTGAGCCATCCCTTTGGGGCCTACTTTCAACAATTTCAACTGAACCAAATATACAAATAAATTCTTAATTTTCAAGTTTTTGAATAAAAAATGGTATTTTTAATCCCAAATATTTTCAAGATCTATAAATAAATGTAACACAATCACGTTTCTTGCAGCTATTTGGTAAATCCCTATCGCTTGAATATTAAATAAGATAATAACAATCTTATACTGTTAATTTGATTTTATTTGGTTTAGTTTGGTCTAAGAACATAGTAGAACTTTCAGGCTCATCAGAAATATGTAAACTCCATCAGTCAATAAGTGAAAAGCTGCACATTTTAGCAGGAAAAAAAAAATGATGAAGGTCTAAATAATTAGGTCCTCATAGACTTAACCCATTTCAGAGTGTGCCCTTCTCTCAAGATTAAGGAACTCGAGGTCAAAGACACAAAGAAGAAGAAAAGTACCTAATTGTATATAATAGCAGTCATTGATGTCTTACTGTATCCTATTTTGCTAAGCACATACTGAGCACTTTATAAAACTCATGAAGCTTTAAGATCTAGCCACAACTGTAACCATCATTTTATGGAGGGCATAAGCAATAAGACCTTAATCTCCAAACACCCTGGCTCCAGTGAATGTTCTATCCTATAGAACGCCTAGATATATGAATGTATACACATATCTGCAAATATATAGGACTTGAGTGAGAAACAAGGGCTTTGCACATACTAGGCAAGCATTCAACTCCTAAGCTCATAGCCAAACCCACACAGACCTTTAACATCTCTTCAACAATAGTGTTTCTGCTGGCTTAGAAGAGCCACCATCAGTGTAAGCTTGCATGCAGGCACAATAATTGGTTGTTTCCATTTTTCCCCCCCTAGGGGCTGTCAGTGTTCTATTTTTCTCCAGAGTATGCTTCTATTCCTTTTGCTACTCTTATTTTAAAATTTTAGCTGAAGTCAGTATTTATTGTGTAATCACATTATGTAGAATCTAATACCTGATTACTAACCAAAAGCTTCTCTAATCTTGTGAATTTAGAAAATGCTGCATTAAAGAAAGTTGATGAAATTAACATTACAATGGTCTCAATATCCTTATGAATAGCCGGAATCTTCAGAAGATAAATATGATGTGCTGTTTATCACAATTTCCTCTGGTATTGGCTGAGATGTGATTCTAGTTGTCTGCTACCCATGGAAACCTAATTGCAGAGTCCAGGCCAGCTCCCTCTCAGACTTCTCCCTTTTTCTCCTTCTGCTTCTGTTCACCATTCTGCTTGTGCCAGATAAAGTACATTCACTTGCTTTTTGGTTGCCTTACCTGGGTTTCACCTCCAAGAGGCTCATCACCAACATCCCAAGATTACCTTTCTAACCCCACACCATTGCCATGTCTGTATTATACACTGTTACTAATCACAGTCCATGAAAAATGTGTTTGAAGGTGTTTCTGAATTACTTTTCCAATGTACTATATGTATTAATTCTTTGAGAATTTCACACCATGTATTTTGGATCATATTTATCCCCCATTCTTTCTCCTGAACTTTCCGAGATCTACCTCCAACTCACAAACCTTTGTCATCTATTTTTTTTTATGCTGCTCATGTTCATGGGTATATGACCATCCACTGTAGCACAGTCAACTAGCTAGTGTCAATAGCTCTGAAGAAAGCTGACTGCCTTTCCCAGAAGCCACTAACTGTAAATAGCTTCTCATTTAGGGGTGAGACACAATGAACTCACCTTCCCTTCATGCTAATAAGTTAACTAGCTTGATCCTGTACAGGTCTCATGCAGACAGCCTTATCTACATTCAGTTCATTAGTACAATGGAGTCTTAAATTTATTGTGAATATCTTCATAAAAGCAGTTGATATTCCTCTAACTGAGGTTCAGTAAACTCTTACAGACCAATTGTGACTTAAGCCAAGTAAGAAAACTAGGATACCAAATAGGGAAGATAAGAGCCTTCCCAGGAATTAAGGATGTTTCAGCACCCATTTTCTCAATGCAGAGTAAAGACTTCCCAACACTCATATAGACAATATTGCCAAAGAATAAGAGAAATTTTGGGGTTAGGGTTCAGTGCATTTTCTCAGTACACTGGCATTCATATCATGGTTTGGCAAGTTTAGATATAAATCAATAATTGACCAATAACTCCACTAAATGTATAGCCCGCCCCAGCATAGGATTTTACATCAATAACCCTATTATATATATATACTTCATCTTGTACTGAAAATAATTTTAAGTAGAAGGAATATCAGTTATTCAGAAATACAATTATATAAACTGTTTATTCTTATTGTACTTTGAGTCAGTCTTATGTCATTTGTTGGGTATTAATTGTACAGTCATAAGTCTACATCTTTAGCCTATCTATGGCTACCAGATAAACTCAGTTCATGTTGATCTCATGTCCTTCCTCAAAGCATTTACTTTAGTTCAATTCTCTTCCATTTGACTAGTATTTAAGACAATTTTAATACTTAAAACTTAGCACTCAAGCTATTGTGCCCAAAAAGTCAGGATCTAGTTCCAAGCCTTATGTAGTAATTAGGTAATAGAACTCTTGCTTTGTAGGTCAGCTCAATTGTTCCTGCTGCTTTCTTGGAATTACTTAGCAACTAGGGATTGTAAACTGTCCTAGAATACTAATCATTATTTTTTTCATTTATAAATCTCCACAAAAATGTTTAGGCAAACGAATACCCAGGAACCAATACATAGCCAGAATAAAATGTTCTGTTGTCTACAGGGCTGAGTAGTAGCTTAGAAAACTTTATCACATGTTTTTCTAAATTAGAATAAATCACGAAAAGGTGGAAAGTTAAAGTTTGAAAAGGAAACATTAGAAATGTTCACGAGGAAGATCATATTAATATTTACCAAAAATTAGGCTCATTGTGGCACTTGATGAAAGAAAATTCAAGAATAATCATTATAATGAATTTTACCTTAAACAATGCTAGTGGAAAAAGAAAAGAAAAAACCCACCACCACCACCAACACAACAAAAACCTCAAGGAAAAATGACTTTTTCCAATTAAGCATAAAGTTAAGAATTCATGTTACATAAAAACATGAAATTAGTCATGCTGCTAAAGATTTTGTCAGAGTGGCTGTAAATGACTTCAAAATATTTCTGAACTGGACATTGCTGAAAAATAGCTCTTGGTAGAAGATTAACCATCTTTTTTTCTATGTTGAATGTAAATTAGCTAAAGTTACCTGGACCTGCTTACACTGTTTACACTATTGGGATGGGGTAAAAGACAAGGCTCTGCAATGTAATGGACCCCGAAGCAGGACTTGGCTTGTTCATTCTCAGTGCAACTTGGGCTCACTCAGTCTTAGTTTGCTTGACACTGAGTGATGGTAGTACCCAGAACACCATGCTGTATGAAGTATGAAGTATGAAGGTATTTGTATGCTTGGCACACATCTGCTGTTGGGAGCCAAGCCCAAGAGATGCCGAGAGCCAAACCCATGAAATTACCTGCTGTTCTGTGAAGCCTAGTCAGTTAAAGTGCAAGGTTAGAAAGGACAGGGCATTTGTGGTCTCAGGTCCCAGAAATTGCTCAGGTCCCAGGAACTGAAAGTCTGTTATTTCCTGTACACCAGTTACGGTAGTGGGTTGGCCTTGGGCCAGGTATAACCTTCCCACCTGCCTGTCTTTTTAAGCTGCTGTCCTAAAATAAACCTCCAGAGCTTGATCAGATTGCACGACTTGCTCTCC
Source organism: Rhynchomys soricoides (assembly GCA_019843965.1). Classification (NCBI taxonomy): domain Eukaryota; kingdom Metazoa; phylum Chordata; class Mammalia; order Rodentia; family Muridae; genus Rhynchomys; species Rhynchomys soricoides. Next base: position 98,716 of record JADRCH010000036.1, on the reverse strand, counting down.
TTCCTTGTGTTTCTTGTCCTCCATTCTTCCACACCCTCTCCAGGTTACCGCTGAACCCCTGAAGGCCGGGGCAATTGGCGGCCAGACATGGGACCTGGGTACAGGGGTCCGACTGAACATTGCTCACCCAGGGATGTCCCCCATCCATAAGATCAACGAGCTTCCCCGAGGTCACAAGAGAAGATCCACACTGTGATCTCCACAGAGCCACCCATCTGTGAGTCTGATTCATTGAGGTAAAATAGAGCAACGCAAATGCTTGGGACAAGCATTGATTAAGCATGACTTACTTTTACAGGGTCTCAAGGAGTCCCTCAAGACACGAGGAACTTGGGTAAAGGAAGAAGGATCTTATTAAGTTCTTTGAATTTGTTAATTGACATTTGTCCTTGGTTTTCTCAAGAAGGAACTATTGATGAAAAAAGATAGGCCATCGATGAGTAAACCTTGTAGAAGGCCAAGGTAATGGTAAAATGTGTTTTGTGTATATGGTTAGAGTTATGCTAAAATCTAGAGAAGCGAAGGTAATTCTCATAGGTGCTTTTAGTCTTTGGACCCTGACTAAAGATAGTTTACACCCTAGACGTGAGAGAATGGGTTTGAGAAAAACAATCCTCCCCGACTATCCAGGGAAGGAAAATGAATGTAAGCTGTTTCAGAGCTCTCCTAGAGACAAGAGGAGGTCGGGAGACGTCCTGCCTCCTACAGGGGAAATGCTTAGTTCTAGTTCTGGGTCTTTTAGGTGGGATATCTGAGTCCCTTTGGGACATCTAATTCTCTTTCCTCTCTGTGTATTGTATGTTCTTGGTGCACCAATCTGTCCGTATCTGTCAGTTTATGTTTGTATTTTTGCTTGAATGTTGCTCTGTGTTTCATGTTCAAAAAGAAAAGAAAAGACAAAAGGAGTCTCAATTGGCCTTTGGAGCCCTGCACCTGGAGCTAGGAGTCAAGCACAGCAAGAGAAGCCCTGCCAGGGGCTGACCGCACAAGATGCTCTTAAAGGGGCCAGCAGCTTCTCGGCTTCTATGGTAAGGGAGATCAGGTCTTTTTCTCCTAGAAAAATCTGTGTGATTGTGATTATTGGGTTCAGTAGGTGACAAGGTGCTCCTCTCTTGAAATTACAACTAGAAAAAGTAAAAATTTGTCTGATCTAAGTAAGTAAATGTGTAGCTACTTCATTTTTCCTTCTGACAGGTTTTAAAAGTATAAATATGTTCTGCATGTCTTGGTTATAGATTATTGGCTTATAAGTTATTGGGTATGATTAAAAATTTATAACTTTGGTAACAAAGTTGTCTTAAAACTGGTAACTCAGGGTTGGAGTCATTCTAGACGGCAACACGTGGCATGAGCCAACTCAGGGAAACAGGTCTCTAAAGATACGTTTGAATTGGGTAATATTTTATGTAATTCTTATCCTAGAAACCAGACTTATAAAATATAGGATTCAGGGCAGTGTCTCTTTGGTGAGATATTAGAGGCTGCACTGTCATGCGTTCATGTGCAGGAACTGGCAGTCACACTTCGTAGCATAGGAGTGAATCACTTGACTTTGGAGAGACTGGATTGTTTGTTGAAGGTTGAGTTTTGCTTGCCAAAGTTATGGTTGTGCTCTGGTGTTGCAAGAGAAACTTGAAAATAGTTAAAATGCCAGTGTTTCATTGGCTGCAGTTTGCAGTTCAGTCACAGGCTCAGGAAGATTAAAATACGTACGAGTGACTATTGACACCTTTTCAGGCTTTCTTGTTGCAACTGCTTTAACAGGAAAAGCAACTAAAAATATAATTAGTCATTGCCTGCGTTGTTTTTCTATGCTTGGTGTTCCCAATCAGATTAAAACAGATAATGGATCTGGCTATACAGTCATGCATTTGAGACTTGCTGTCAACAGTTTAATATTTCTGTATTATTTGGATTCCTTGTAATTCTCAAGGATAAGGTATTGTGGAACTTAAAAATAATATCTTCATAAAATAAAAAAGGGGGAGTTATATCCCTGTACACCACAAAGTTATTTAAATCATGCTTTTTACTTTAAATTTTAAAATCTAGATGCCAAGGAACTCTCTGCTGAGTGTCTATGGCACCCTACAACTAGGTATACTTATGCCTAGGTGAAATGGAAGGATCCACTTACAGGTATATGGCATGGTCCCAATCAGGTATTTAATATGGGGAAGAGGGCATGTTTGTGTTTTTTCTGCAGGATGCTAAAGAAGCATGCCAGCTGCCAGAGCAGTTGGAGATACACGTTGATGCTGGGACAAAGAATGAAGCTGACCTGTGAGCTTTCTGAGTGCCCTAACAATGGTGACAGGAAAGCTCTATTGGACATCTGTTCCTGACCTACCTTTGCTTCCCTATATCTCAGATTGAACAAGATGTCTTGCCTCAAGCTTCTAGACCTTGTGGGACAGAGAAAATGGAGACTGTGGAAACTGCCTTCAAAATATTAGTCAAAAAGAGAAATTATAATGACTCTTCTCTTTCCTTTAATGAGACCAGTTATTCTGACTCAATCATGGACTGGTATAGAAGTCAATCCAATATTGGAGATGACAGTCTTCATTTGGAAGGCTGGTTCTGGACATTTTCAGAGACATATATGGAAGTTAGCTGCAGTTCGTTATGATGTTATGTTAGCAAGAGATAAAGTTGGGACAGGATCTGGACTTTGAACAAGTGTTAGTACATGTGTTAAGGCTCCTAATCTTTCACTAATTGGTCATGTTAAATTTACTTTTTCTTCCACATTATTTAATGTAAGTTGCACTGATTGTACATTTTTGAATTGTGTTAGTGTGCTGAAATCTGACATGTCTGTTATGGTGGTCTATCAACTAGCTTTTGTTCTATTGCCTGCGAGTTCTGAAAAAGGCTTGCAAGTACTGGAAGAAGTAAGTCAGACTTTAAGCAGAAGCAAGAGGGTAGTGGGCTTGATTATTGCTGATATAGCAGCTTTAATTACATTAATAGCTAGCACTAATGCTTCTACAATTGCTTTGACAGAAGAAGTTAAGGCAGCTACCTTTGTTAATCATTTAGCAAAATAAGTTACTAATATAAGTGTTTAGAACAACAGATTGACTCCCTGGAATCCAAACCTCTGCAAGTTCATTATCATAAACTTGATTTGGTTGACAGAGGCCTGGCTGATCCCTTCAATGATGTGTCTCCTTAGGGAGCTGCATAAAACTCAGATTTATGCTCGCCTGCCTTGGCATGGGCACCTGCAAGGGGTGCAAGACTAAGTACCACAGGGGAAGGACCCAAATGTCCATTTCTGAGTCCCCCTGTGAAGCAAACCTTATTGCATAGAGGTTGGTGTCTGCCCTTCCTTTGATCATACTCTGTGGAGATACCTACAGAAATTGATAAAGGCTAACCTCTCCTCCCCAAAAGACACCGATGACATATAAAGTACTTGGAGGATCAGGTCAATACTTCCCCCATCTGGTTAATGCCCATTCATCTTCATAGTACAATCATCCCTAACTATTCACTGGCCTTATAAAAATTGTTAAAAGGGAGGAGACGTCAGGAGCCAAACCCATGAAATACCCATTATTCTGTGAAGCCTAGTCAGTTAAAGTGCAAGGTTAGAAAAGACAGGGCATTTGTGGTCTCGGGTCCCAGGAATTGCTTGGGTCCCAGGAATTGAAAGAACATCCAGTATTTCCTGTAAACCAGTTACAGTAGTGGGTTGGTCTTGAGCCATGTGTAACCTTCCTGTCTGCCTGTCTTTTTAAGCTGCTGTCCTGAAATAAACCTCGAGAGCTTGATCAGATTGCATGACTTGCTTTCCTTCCTTGTGTTTCTTGCCCCCCATTCTTTCACCCCCTCTCCAGGTTCCCACTGAACCTTCAAAGGCTGGGGCAATCTGCTCAAAAAATGTCACTTGGTATTATTTTCTCTGATACTAGTTATGTTCTAGCAATGCTGAATCTAAATTGGAACTTAACTGGGGTGATCATATGTCTGAAAACAAAGCTTGGGTTAGATATTTAATAGGCATTAGTTAATTTATGATTCCTCTAGCAGCAGAAGGCTGAGAGCATTTGGTCAGCTGGAGATGGTGGCTTTATTGTAGACTGACAAGCTCTACCACAATGTCACTGCATGCCACTGTGCTCTGGATTCTAATAGATCTCAGAAAGACATCTTAACTTAAAAGTGTATGTGCCTGGGAAACACTATACACTAAGTGGTGTTTGTGGTCCCTAGAAAAGTTAAAGATTCTTTATAGCACAAAGCAAGAAAATACTAATAATCAATTTCATAAATGAGTGTGCCAGGTCTCCAGACAAAATTCAAATATATTCTTTAAGACAGTTTGAGGACATCTTTTTTCTAATGATCATGGAATGCATGCCTGAGGTTCCCAGTATTTACTTTATCCTCATATGCTAATGAGTAGTCTAAAAGAGGTCATCAAAGTTTTTATGAATTCACAAAACATTTTATTTTAAAATAAAAGAATAGCCAGACAGGATGGCACACTCCTGTAATCTCAGCACACAACTGGTTTTAGTATATTTGTGAGTTCAAGGTTACCTGACCCCATGTAGTAAGTTCTGTCACAACCTCTCTTATACAAAAGGATAATATCTTAAACATTAATTAAAGTAAATACAAATAAATTGGTGTATTGTGTCACTCAAACTTTTCAAAGTAGCAAACCACTCAATCTAAACTATTTAACAGGGAAGGATTTGCTTTAGCTCATGCTTTTGAAGGTTTTAGGCTGTCAAGAAGAAAGGGAAGGTGGAGCCAGCCACTCCCACTTTGATGACCAGGAAACAGGGGGGGAACAAGAGGCATAACAGCAAGTTTCCCACTTTTCCTCTCACTTTACTGGGGGCCTTAGATTGTGTGACAATGCCACTTACTTTTAGAGGGGTCTTCCTACTCTAATTTAATTAAAATAATTAGTTGTTTTATTAAGTTTATTAGTTAATTAAAATAATCAAACAAGTCATTGTTTTAACTAATTATATGTGTTAATTAATTAAAATAATTAATCTTCCTTTAATTTCTGGAAGCACTCTCACAAGCATACCCTCCTCAATCAAATCAGCTTGACAATCAAGTTTTACCACTGAATGCATTGAACAACCCTTCGGCAGAAATATAGATTTCTGTGACATCACTGACAATGAACCAGAACACCAGGCATTGCTTAAAGGGCACACAAAATTTTCTAAGCACTTAATGGTCGTTACATTTAGGTTTTTTTTGTTTTTGTTTTTGTTTTTTAATTTGTGTCAAAATGTCTCATTTTCATGGCCCTGAAAAGTCAAAACTGTATATTATAGTTCAGATTTCTTTAAGCATGCACATGAATTCACCTGTATAAACATCCACGAATCAGAAAGAATACTTACTGTCATTTCATTCATGCTCAGAAGCATGGGACTAGGTGGCAAGGTGCCAAGACGGAACTTGAATCCTTCTTCTAAGGTCATTCCCCAGAATTGGCTATAGTTCTGTGCTGTCCATCTACCTTACAAAGGAAGCAGAAGTATGCACAGGTTACATGATATCACTCTTATAAGTACACGTTTATTTCTAGATCTGAATAATATATAGTAACAGGATCACAAAACCAGGAAATATCAGTACAGGGTGAATAGTCTTCATACAGATCCAGCACTCAATATTCTATAAGGAAGTACATGAAACACTAGTCTGGAATTTGACCCATCTCAGTAATGACTGATATAAGAAACATGAGGAAACATAATTATAAACTGAAACCAGGGATATGAGATCTTTATATTCTATAAAAGAATTAAGTATAGTAAGTCTAATATATGCAGTTTCCTTTAAATGTACTTAATTGCTTTTTAGAAAGAAATGTGTCTCTATGAACAAGTACTTATAGGTTAAATAGAACAATCTGTGCTTTAGAATTTATATTTGAAATTTCTCAATTAAAAAGAAGTACCCATGAAAAACTGAAAGTTAGCTAGTTAAAAAATCTTAATTTTTGCAGTATTTGAGACTGAGCGCAAGAAGACCTCACACATGCAGGCGAGTGTTCTACCACTGAGTCACTGCTTGGTAATCTTCATTGTCCTACTTTAAAGAGATTATATTAGCAACTGTTAGTAAGACAATAAGATAATTGTGTTAAGGAATTAATTTGTATCCAGTGTTAACCCTTATTAATAGTTACTGCCAAACATATTAAGTCCATTGTTTAAAATTAGCTATTAAATGCAAGTTTCTCTAAAGATTTGCTTTTCTACATTGCTTTTTTAAAATCCCTAATTTCAAAATGTGATGTGAAAAACTGAAATTAGAGTACTCCAGAAGGGGATAGTGGCTGAAAACTGGACATCTGACAGGCATCGAAACATTATTCATCCAAATTATCCACATTGCACACAAGTCTTTTTAGTATTTAAGTTGGGTCCATACTTGACTCTGTTGTGTTTCTTATCAAAATTACTTATAGAGTGATGGGTTCATTTGAGTGACTAAAACTTCGACTAAGTGTTCAGTAATATTTTTAAAGCAAAATCTGCAACACCCAAGAAATTTCAAGGTGGAAACCTCTGGACATGTGTTATGCATGGTCATGTTGTTTAAAAGACAAAGAGAACTTGCTTGGATAAAATGTGATGGGGTAGAGGGAGGTGCCTATATTAGTAGTCTTCAAATTGATCAGATACCTCAATGTGTCATTTAACTCAGCACTTAGTTTAATGAAAGAAAGAAGCATTTTAAAATTTAAGATAGAGTGGTGGATCTGGAGTGGTGAATCCTGCTTTTAACCCTACTACTTAGGAGGTTTTATGAGTTCAACACCAGCCCAGTTAATAGTGTGAGTTCTAGACCAGCCAGGAATACAAAGTAAGACAGTCAGGAGAGGTTGTTAAGCTACAGTTAAGAGCATTTGCTGCTTTTGAAAAGGACTGGAATTTGGTTCTCAGCACCCACACGATGGCTCATAACCCTCTGTAGCTTCAGAACCAAAGGATACATCGTTCACTTCTGACTTCTACAAGTACCAGGCACATGTGTGATATGTACATATATATACAGATAGGCAAAACACTCATATTCATAATAGGTATATAAATCTTAAAAATAATAATAATATAGAGATCTTGTTCCTGTTTGATGGTATGCAGGACTTCATTCCTCCTAGACCTCCTGCAAAGCATGTGGAATCTTTGAGTTAAATTCTGGGGATCAGAAATCGTGTCAGTGAGACTAGATATGTGAAAGAACATCAAGATAAAAAGACAGCAGTGGAAGAAATGAGAGAAAGAACTGCAGACAATGGAACTAAGACAAGATGGCCTTTGCCCACCAAGAAGACAGGGCAATGAAAAATACCCAGCACTGGCATAGAGCTAGATCTTTCCAGGAAGGACCATGAAGACTTCAGCACATGGACCTGTCAGAACTTGGAGAATTGGTTGGATCTGAAGGAAACTCCACTTGTTAGGTAAACTTAACTACTAAACAGGAAATTGGAAAGAAATTGCCATGGAAACACTAGAAGAGGGTGGGGAAATCTGAGATGGAGAGAACCCTAATGCTCATTATGTTTCATCTCTGCCAATGCCTGAAGGAGCACATGATCAGCCTGTGGGTCCATAGAACAAGGCTGAGGGAAAAGCTGAGAGCTGCACCAAAAGTGAACTCAGCCTTCCCAAATCCACCATCATATGACAGAGGCACAGCATCCCTTAGCTGCAGCTCTGGAGAAAGGATTAAGGACCGCAGAGCTGAAACATGTGTAGATCATTATCAACCCACCCTCTCTATTACAACAAGAGCAAGAGATGCACTAGGATTCAGGGAAGAATGTGACAGAGCTTATGTAAATCTACTCCAAATTGTTGGCATGAGTAAATTAAAAGAATGTATTTTGTTTTGTTGTTAGCTTCATTTAGTTTTGTAGGCAGAGTCTTACTCTGTAACCCTGATTGGCTATGTCATACTTAAATTGACCTCAAATACTGATCCTCCTCCCTCAGCCTCTCAATTACTGGGATTACAAACTTCAGCTCTCAAGCCTGGTTGAGTTTTTAGCGTTAAAGTGTTGAGTCTGAAATGTTTGCTTCACAGTTTCAGATGAATATAACAGTTATGGAGCTCCCTTTATTCTGCTAACTCACTGGGAATTATGTGTGCAATTTTAACTTGGCATTTTGTTCTGGCCTTTTATAATGGTATAGCATGTTGGCTCTTCAATTAGAGAGTAAATCAGTTTAAAGCAGAAAATGTTTATTTATATTTTCAGCAATTCCATGAAAAAAGACACTTTTCATTACTTACTGCCATAAAAAAGGAAGCACAGATATGTGGGGCATGGTGGCTCATGCCTGTAATACCAGAGCTTGGGAAGTGAACAAGGAAGATTGTCTTGACTTAGACATCAGTCTGGAGTATGCAGCAAAATGCTGTCTCAACAATCAAACAAACAAACAGTGGATAAATATACACTAAAGTACATTATGTATAATAAATACAGATCTGAGCTTAAAACACAGTAAAGACTTGGGAAGCAACACTTTCAAGCAAAGCTTCTGTGTTTGTAATTCACATGCTTTAATATTTTTTTTGTTTTAGAAAAGTAAAAAAACCCATGCCTCATATGTATTCCTCCATTGTACATAAAACAAGTAAATGAGAGAAGAAAAACTCTTCTTCTGAGGAAGGCAGGTACCACACAGCATCCATGTTCTTAAGAATGCCTGCTTTTTGCCCTGATTAGGAGTTGTTCCCGTGCATGCTGTCACAGTAAAAGCTTTTCTCTTATGATTTCTTGGAAATTCGTGCTGCATAGATTCAGCATTTAAATCCTTTGAGAAGCCTGATGAGGGTTATTTATCAAGATGATGCATACTTCTGTGTTTGTTACGTCTTTTCAATGAGTTGGATATAATTTAGGCACAGGAAACCATGATTGGTTTCCCTAGAAATACTCAAATGTCATCAAGCTATCTCCTAAAACACTAGTTAAACAAACACATCATACAGAGAACTTAAGAATATTAATGTAAAAAAATATGACTTTCTGTACTTTATGTCTTCCGAAAAATGCATTAGATACATTGAAATTCAGTGCCACCATTGTCTTGGGAGACATCAAATTTTATGCCTAAAGAAATACTAGTTATATTTTTAAAATGTATCTCAAGGGCTGTTGAGATAGGTCAGGAGGCAATGGCACTTACTACCAAGACTGATGAAGGCAGTTCCCACCCAGGCATCCACATGGTGGAAGGAAAGAGCCAACCCTTCCAATTTTGCATTGATGTAGCACACAAGCCATAGGTATTAGCATCCTGCTAACCATGCTATTCCCACCCTCTTCCACAAACACACATTTTTAAAATATAATTTTGAAAACCTTTTAAAGATATATGTCTGAAAATTACTTCACTTTTCTAGTTGAATCAAGATGGTCTTTTTACATTCAGTCTTTGGAAGAATGTCAATAATGTTATTGGTGGCTTATAGACTGATAAATGGCAGTGGGGAAATGTTACGGCATAGGTTACCCAGGGGATTCCCTTTTCATTCCATTCTGTAAAGAAAACAACAGTAGGAGCCTACATCTTGTTTGCCTGTGTGTACGTGGAGAAGTGACCAAATTTCAGGGTCTTCAGCTTAGCAAGGTTTATATTCCTGGTGTTTCTTGGCCATCCTTATATCTTAAAATTGCTAGCTACACAGTGCATCTCCACATGTCTTTTGACGTAAAAAGTAATATTTATTAAATGTCAATCATTTCCATAGAATTCTAGATTAGTGTAACATTAGGGATGTTGTCAAGATAGAACTCCATCTGATTGAGTCATAGTCTGCGTAGGAGAGCCGCATGTGGATTTATCTTGGTTAAGGCAACAACAGGGAGAAACTGGTCAGAATCAATCAATCTTTTTGACTACCATACATGCAAGGGAAGATTCCTTCACTCTCTCACCACTCTATGACACAAATCTTTTCTAGATACTCTAAGGCTAACATCTATGTTTTCATTTTCTGTACACATTTTAACCATTTAATGTTCACCTTGTACATCTGAAACACATGTTTCTGAAAAATCTCCCTTTCTATTTCTTTCCTAGTCAGTTTTTATAATTAGTGACCATGTTAGAAGCGAACAACACATAGTATATGTTTTGAATAAGTGGGACTGCCAAGAAGCCTGTACTGAAAAACGTGCTTACCCATAGTCTCCTTTATTGATGTGGTCAATTAATTCTGGATGAACAAGGCACACGTGTTGGGAACATTTCCATTGCTGTCCTGAACATGTACTATAAAGATAAAATAGTTACAAAAGTCCGTTGGCCTTTACAGGGGTTGCTTCCAAAATACTAATAAGAGTAGTACATTGTTACAGAAGTCATGGAACAAATTTCTTGGTTAATACTAACCATATGGATATTTGATTATTGGAGAAAATAAATTATAAAACCTATATTAGATGCTGATCAATGTGCTTGTGTCCTCTAAAGTGACTATATATGGCATGACTTCAATTCACTGCAGCATAAAAAAAGACAAATTAAAATATAGATTTGATATACTTATATTTGAAAATTCTCTGCAAGTTAACTCAGTTTAATCAGCCCATTTTCATGTATACTTACTGTGCTAAAAAAAAAAAACACAATTTGTCAGCATCCTATCAAAACATTTATAATTTAGAATATGCTTAATGAATACTTGCTATAGGAAGAAGGCTTACTATACAGACATCAAATTTGAATCTTGCATTAAATACATACATAATTACATTTCCAAAATTGTTTTCCTGCTTCTGAAAATGTATGTCCTAGGGAATGCGACTTTTGCCTAGATGTGTTCAGGTGTATGCTTTAATGAGCAGATTCCCATATTCCTGGAGAAATAAGCAGACAGAAGAGCCCTGGTCTATGTCACTTATGTTACTCACCAGGAGTTGCAGTTTTCTTTAACTATTGATCCTTCTTGATAATGTTGGCTATCTCTGGAGCAACCTGATAACAGGACATGCAAACAAATGAGAATTCCAAGCCGAGTAAACCATATCTATGTGACATGCCATCTACGATTGTCAGTTGTAACATATTAGTTGATAGAATGTGAAAAACTACTTAGTGCCAATCTGATAGCAGTCTCCAGCTGGTTTATGTTAAGGTTTATATAATACATCAAATTCTTTTGTGCTTGTTCTGGGAGGTTTTGTTTTTACAGTGTGCATTACATCTCAAAACAGATCAATGTGGACTCTATGAAGAAGAGGCAGCAGAAGGATTATAAGAACCAGAGGTTGTGAATGACTTCAAGAAACGAGTGTTTTCCAGACATGACAGGACAGACGCACATATGAATTCACAGGAATCACGGCAGTACCCAGGTTTAAGTGAGACAGGGTACCAACAATGAGAGGGCCAGTGGACAGAGGATCTTACCTCTAACTAAGAAACTATTAGCATTCAATAGCTGCTTACCAAGGAGAATTAGTGTTCTACAATGCAGCGTCATGGGGTATCAAGCACACTCCAGGGAAAGTCCCAGGCTCAGCAGTAGCACCAATGAACGCCATGTTGGTTTTTGTGTAAGATTTTTGTTTCATTTTTTATTGTTGTTGTTAGGACATTTTTGTCTTATTGTGTTTGCTTTGATTTTCTATTTTATGGAGCTAATTGTTTAAGAGGGAGCAAGACAGACAGACAAGGTTAATGTGTAGGGTGGTAAAGAATGTGGGGAGAAGCTGGAAGGAGGGAAAATATGATTAAAATATATATGAGAAATATTTAAATAAAAGAGGAGAAATAAGAGGAAGAGATCCAAATGCCTCTATTTACTGAAACTGGCTTTAAGTGGTTTATAAGATTACACGAATTATCCAAAAGAGGCTGAGAATGAATTGTGATAATATAGAAACTATTAGCACAAGGTTATGAGAGTAATATCCAGCTTACAAACTAGGTCAGTTTTAAAAATATAATTTTCAGAAATTTAAAATCACTGCTGAATTAGCAAAAGGTACCCCTCTTTGTATAATGGAGCATTTTAAAAACAAATGCACATTATTGATTTATAATATCAATTGCCCCAAATTTAGCAAAAGAAATTCTAATCGTCTTATGTTGGTAGGAGTCAACACATTTCAAAATGTCCCCAGAAGATTTGATTCAACTGCTATTCATAACGCCATAGACAACTCCTATTTAAAACCCTTTGATTTTAAAATATGAAAGTTTTCACTGATATTGCTAAATGAACTAAAGATCCAAGTATTTGTATCTCTCCACTCTTTTTCCATAGAAATTTGCTATTCCATAATCATTGCTTGGGCTCTCCTGACTAGGCATCTTATAATAAGATAAACTCAAGTAAAGGGGAGATTTAACTTCAAATTAAGTTTATTGTTCTATTACTTCACAGGTGAGGTAGTTTTAATAATGAGGCATATTATTACTTAATATTATTTAATAATGAGTAATATTTATTACTGGAATAAAGAATCAGACAGTGCCATTAGATAAAGAATTCTAGTAGTTAAGTACCTACATAACACATAAAAAGGCTTCCATTCTGCTTTGTACATTTTATGTTAAATCTAGACTAGGCATCTAAATGGAGGTATTGATATATATTACATATTTCTTAAAACCTGAGACTACATGTCTATTTCAGTAGTGTGTTTAGGCTAGAAAATGTGGTCCATGACTGAGTTCAAAGCACTCCAGATGAGAAGCATTCAGAAGAATTGGGAATGAATGGCTTGTAAGGAAGCAAGAAATTCAACAGAGGTTGAATCGGAAAGAAAAGAATTTCATAAGAGCAAAGTGCCAGGTTTGATGGTTTGTTATTATTATTATTATTTTTTTTTGGTTGACTTGACACATCCTGGGTCAACTCAATTGGGAAAATGACTCTATAAATGTAGCCTGCAGGAGTGGCTGTGAGACACTTTTGGTTAATGATTTATGTGGGAGGGCCAAAACCACCATGAGCAGTAACACCCCTAGGCAGGTGGCATAAGAAATCAAACTGAAAAACCCATGAGGAGCAAGCCAGCAAGCGGCCCTCCTCCATGTCTTCTGTTTTAGTTTCTACCTCCAGGTTTCATCCTTGAATGCCTGCTCTGACCTCCTGGCATGAGACATTATAAACTATCAAGTGAAATACATCTTTTCCTTTCCAAGCTTCTTTTTTCATGTTCATCAAGCAATGGGAAACAAACAAGTAGAGCTAGTCATGTACAATATTAGGCAGAGATCAAGAGCAAGAAAGCAGAAATCTGGACATTACATTCAATATTGGGAAAGTCACCAATGGGCTTATGAAGAAAAGATCAGTGAAATCCTTTAGATATGACATGATGAGCAACTTGAAAAAAAGCAAGCAATTTTTTTTCTTTAAGATATTTTGCCATTAAATGGACAAAGAAAAATAAGATAGAACTTAAGAACAGAGTCAAGGAAAGGTCTTTTTAATTTTTAATTAAAGTATTTGAAAATTACATTTAGAAAATCAATGGTTACTTGAGAGGGAGAGAGGGAGAAAGAGAGAGAGAGAGAGAGAGAGAGAGAGAGAGAGAGAGAGAGAGAGAACACATATATGTGCCATGGTACACGTGAGAGAGACAGAGAATGAGAGAGAGAGAGAGAGAGAGTTTGTAATATGAAAGAGGAAGTGAGCCAACAAGGAACACAGGACTCCAAGCTCATGAGAAAGACTCAGTTCAACTGAATCTGGGACCAAGATGGAACTAAGATGATGGAGCTAATCCTTTGAAGGTGGAGACATAAAACAATTCCTTTTTTTTTTTTGTAAACTGTGTATGAAGTATCTCTGAGTGAGTTCACCAATTTTTTTATACATACAACAGTTTTGTAAAAACCATTACATTAAAGTAAAAATAAACCTAATGACTATTGAAATTAAGGAAGTCTTATGACTTTAACAGCTTTTAGACTTAGGCACATCAACTACTCAGTGAGGGGAATAGTTGGTCCTGTTGCTTCAAGAAAAGATAATAATATAATGGTGATTTATTTTAAAACTTCATTACAGTGTGTTATAAATATCTGTGCAGGCTGAAGCCACACTGTGGGAAAGACTGTCACTTGCTGCAATCAGGAATCCCACCCTAGAGGTGTGCATGAGCATGCATTCTGAGATGCCAGACTTGAGGGTGGCTGCTTTGTGTGCTTACATTATTCACAGATTCAGCACCAGAATTAGCATAGTGAAGATAAAACTTGGATTTTGTTGGTAAAATTAGCAGCTTGACACTAAACACAGTAGGTCTAAAACATTCACAACAGTTAATAGTGTTCAGTGTAGGTAGTTAACTAAAATGTTTCAGTGTCTCATCATGGTTCATATTTACCTATTATTCCTTCAGGGCAAATCATATATAATCTTGAACTCAGTCCCGTCAGATAAATCTTTATTCTGCATACCACGACAACACTTAAGATTTGCCAATTTGATACCTACTGTAAGGGTAAGAGGACCCAACTTCTGTAATAGTATCACATGTTCCTCCAGTATTTTTCTTGTTTTTTAAGAAATGAATTTCTAATAACACAGAGACTTGAAATTTCACCCAGATTACAGAGTTTTCAGTTTTTTGGTTTTTTTGTTTGCTTGTTTTGTTTTTTGTTTTGTATTTGACCAATGTACTTTTGGGTTGGTTGATATGTGTAGGGAAATTTGAAAAATTCATTGTGATTGATCTTCATTTGAATATGGTTAAGGAGGTTGCCAAGGGATCAAGGAACTCATACAGCTCAAGAATTCAAATATGTCAGTGATCCACATATATACATATATGTCACTGACAGACACATATGCACATTTGTGTGTGTGTGTTTGTACATATGTATGTGTATGCATGTATATATGTATATGCATATAGTCTCCATGACAGTTGTATTTTAAAGTCTTTCCTCTAGCACTGATTTTTTTTCTATTTGACATTTGAAATCCTCAAGTCACTAGAAGTTACCATATGATATGGTGCTGCTCATAAAGGAGGAAGGGAAATAGCTAATGTACACTCTATTTCTACCTTATAAAAATTGATTTATCTTTAATTTTTAAGATAATGTAGAATTTCAAGGTTTTCATTTAAACAGTTCTCACAGCAATAATAGAAATAGCCATATGTAAAATTAGGACAATAATATACTATTTTCTTTTTCTTTTAGTTAATTTTACATATTGCCTCAATTTCATGCAATACTCTTTCAGCAAATTATTTCTCAAGGTAAGGCAAAACAAGAGGAAAACTTATCTTTGCTTTGAAAGCAATTATAGTCTAATGTGAACTTTTTGCTACTAACTAAAATGAGTAATTGCTTCTATCCACAATGAATGGTTTAAAAGCTATCCCTGGAACATAAATTCTACCTAAAATATAACTGAGTTGAAATCTTTGCAATATTCCCTCTTGAGCAAAACTGAATGTTGAAGAGATAAAAATCACTTTTCAGAATGAACTATATGTTTTAAATAAGCAAAGTCTGGATATACTTTAGTATATCTACAGCAGTGTAGCTGTCAGCATCAGCAGTATTGGGGCTGACACCTGTAATCTCCCAAAGTAGGGGAGCAGCTGAAGTAAGGCTGCTCTGGACTACACAGTGAGGTCCAGTCCAGCTCGGATTTCGAGATGAGACCCTGTCTACTTTGACAATGAAACTGAGTCATCTTATTTTATAATGCTAATATGCAAGATGATATAATTCTAATATGCAAGGTATCTAGGTCCCTAATAATCAGGAAGCAGAAACAAGAAACTTGACTGAGTCCAAACATTCAAGTCTAGCTTGAGAAACAAAGCAAAGTCCTATCTCAAAGTAGTAGATAATTATATTTCATTAAAATTATGACTTAAATAAAAATGGCAAGCATCTAGATAATCATACTTTTACATGACTCTTAATATTTCAGAGACTGATGTCCATAGGGTATATGAGATTCCTACTTATTTACAATTGTTTTATATGCTAAAATTTTCTCGCTTGTATAGACCATAAGTTTCTCAAGATGTGAGGTTTTATAATCCTCTTTTATTACCACATCCATGCTAACTTCATGGACAGATATACTACAAGCTTTAAATACCACCAACAGCTTCTCTGAAGATGTTGCCTTGAAAAAAGGTGTAAGCATTACCTAATGAAACTTGGAAATTTACAGCTCACTACTTTATAAATATATTTTAATAATGACATCCAGGGTGGAAAAAAACATGACTCTTAAAGTGTGTTTCTTCTTTAAAATTTTATAGACAATGAAGTACAGGCAACAAAGGAAATCTGGGAGAGGGGGTCTGCCCTACAGAAGAGCAAACTAACTGTCCCCCCAGTGCCAACTGATGAGCTCTTAAATCACACACACACAAAAACCACACTATATTCACTGAAACCTCACATTTATAGATAGATAGATAGATAGATAGATAGATAGATAGATAGATAGATAGACAGATAGAAATACACTAACAACTGCTGGTAGAGAGGCCATGAATTTGAAGCAGGAAGGGTCTCCGGAAGGATATCAGGAGGGTTTAGAGGGAGGAAAGGTAATGGAGAAGAGTTGGGAATGGAGAAGAGTTGGGAATGGAGAAGAGTTGGGAATGGAGAAGAGTTG
>JADRCH010000036.1:52558-80089 GCA_019843965.1 Rhynchomys soricoides | reverse complement strand
AGAGAGAGAGAGAGAGAGAGAGAGAGAGAGAGAGAGAGAGAGAGAGAAGAAAGCCCAACATGATCATGATATAGGAAGAGAAGCTCAAGCCCATCAGTAATCTGGGGAGAAAGGCAGTTTTCACTGATCATCTAAGGAAAGATTACAACATGTGGCACTAAGAAGGTTGTGTAAATGAATTTGTATTCAATGCCAAATTGGGACTATCAGACTAGGTTAGACAATCTGGAGAGCCAGGTAGCAGTACTCGGTTTACATCATTGTGTGTCCCTTTCCTAGGAATCTCAGGTGTTTGTTTGTTTTGTTTTGCTGTTCTTTTTGTCACACAGTTACAGGAGAAGATATGCAAAGAGGGGATGGGCATAAGACATAAGAACCAGAGGAGACAAAGGAGTCCTGTACAGTGCTGTCTTCTGACATGGTTTGGTCCTTGTAGCCATAAACTCACAGAAGCAGTAGCTATATGTGACCTGTTCAAAACTGTGTCCATGAAAGTTCTATCACAGAGTGGGGAGGGGCACATTAGGCCCCACTTCTCCTTGAAAGCTATAGGCTTTCATGTCTAATCAGGACAGAGGAGTCATACTCCTATCAATGAAGCAGCCACTAGTAAGTAACCCTTGCTTCAGTAGTTAACCCCCACTCAGGTTCATGCATGCAATCCTAACTAAATACAGTGGGCACACACACATGAAAACAGGAGAGAGATTGGATGGAAAGAAGAGATTCCATGACTGGGGAGGGTAAATTAGAGGTGAATTGAGGGAGAAGATGAACACAATACATTTATGTCTACGTATGCCACTGTAAAAGAGTAATTTAAATAAATGTAAATTAGTTTAGGATGTTGAGACCAGTGCATTTTTAAACATTATTATTGTATAAGATGGAACAGAACAGAATGGAATGGTTTTCAGTAAAAGCAGTTAACATTCAATTAACTTTTTAAAAATTATAAACATTATATAATAACCAGGGCTCACTGTGAATTTTGTTACTCTGTAACAAAGAGTTTGTATACGGGTAACCTTTACACATATACACAAAACAGTGAGGAACATTTTACTCATGCCACTTTGTAATACAAAAATTGGATACAGTAGGACTGTACTCCTACTGATAAAGACTGATTGCTCATGGAAAGGATGTGCAGGAGATTCTCCACCATGAACTTTCTGTGGTTGCCGATACCCATTCATCATGGAGAGAACAGAAAGGAAAATAAAGGACAAACACAGAGGTCTAGACATGCACGAAGACAGAGACAGACCTAAAGCATCATCTGTCTGAACAGAGTAAGAAAGAAACTTGTCTTTAACAAAAGGTACATTAAAAAATTAGTAATTCAGATACATAAAATTATCATCCCACATGGTTTATAATGACACATTAGATATATTGAATCCTAAATGGACTTTAATGAACTCAATTATCTCTGTCCACAGATGATATAGAGGAGAAATAACGTATTTCATTTTGCTAAAGCACTGTGTATAGGGCCAGACACACATTTATAGACAGGTAGTATGCAATATGAGACTTGTGTCCTTGGTACAATACCCAGTGTCCTTGTGGAACCTGTCCTTCCCTCCTGCCTAATTACTGATTCTGATTCTGGACTATGCAGTTTCCTACACATTCATCAAGTTCTTGTTACATTGTCCCTGGAAGTAAGTGCAGCCCACTCCGCTTCTCCTCTGGATGACCCACTCACTTCTTAGGACCCAGCCTTAATGTCCCGGGTTCTAGCCAATTGAGGATATTCTTGTCACAATTACTGCCCCTGGTTGTCATGAACTTTTCTAAGGCCCTCTAGTGTGTGACTGTGTCTTTCAAAGTTTCTACTTTGACACCATCTGAGCATGATTGTACAAGGCTTGTCTATGCTACCTTGTTTCTTCGTCCTCCCATACCACTTAAAATCTGAAGCATACATATATTGAGGAGCAGAGCCAAAAGTTAGGATTGGAACCCATTGTTTATAAATTATCAAGAGTTTGAAGATGGCACTGACTGAGCTTGAGAGTCTTCTGAGGATGAGAAGTCTTTGACTCTACTGTCACACATCTAAGATACTTCACCCTATTCTAATGTCCCATCTTCTAATGAGTTCTAGTAAACAAATGTGATCTCAAATGTCCAACATGGCCTGAATGGTCTCATGTACAATAACTCATAGCCACTTCCCAAACTGATCTCCCTCTTTGGGATTCTCTGGAAACGATGGCTTTGTCCAGTTGATAAATAGTGCTGTGGTCTTCATGGTCAGGTTAGTAACATTCTTGTGCAAACTGATCCCCAACTCAGCTCCTCCTTTATCATGTAGCAGTTTGGATGTTTTCTCTTACTGGTCCTCTAGTGATTCAGATAGTGTATAGCTTGGTGCATATTAATATTCTCTAGGGTCAGACTTTCTCAGGGCACTCGGTTTGTATGTGAGTGCATTGCGTAGGGAGTCACCCCCTTACTTTTGAAACAATGTTTGTCACTGATGTGGAACCAGTACAGTAGGTTAGCTGGCCACTGAGGCCCTGATATTTACCTACCCTTGCTCTTCCAGTTCAGGGATCATAAACACCTGCTACCAGCCCCATCTGTGACTTCTGGATGCCAAAGGCAGGTCCTTGTACTTGCAAGGTTAGTGCTCTAATATTCTAAGTACTGTTTCCACAGTACAGAGGAATATTCTTGTTTTCTTCAAAGAACACATCACTATGTGTAGCTACTCAGTAAATTTCCTAAAGTTTTCCCTACTCATCCTACTTCATTAATGTTTATAACAATAAGACATTTCACAATGCCTGGCATAACAGGGATTCTTGAATTGTGGAAGGAAAACTAGATCTGCCACTTTGTAAAATGAAGGAAATGTTTACTGAGATGTCTCTTGGGAAAATTAAAGCTGGGTCTTGAAAATTCTGTGGAAATTTCTAAATAATAAATATACATTTAAAGAAAAAAATTTAAAACTTATAAACAAGACAAGCTTACTGAAAATAAGAGCGCCAATACCATCTCTATTTTGGAACAGGACTTTTAAGTTCCTTCTAACTACAAGTTCTAGTCCCATTTAAAATGGTGTAATAGGGCTCTGATTAACTACAAACTTCTGATGAAGAGATTTGATGCTGTGGGATCTGCATCTAGGGAAGTATACTGATAACATTTGTCCATGTACCCTATGTACATTTGTTGAAGCAACTTCCCCAAATCAATAACCACTCGCCTTTAATTGTAACTGTGTAGCAAATACCATCATATCTTCTTCATCATATCATCACATCACTTCTATTGGCCTTTTGGGTCCTAGACTTTTATAAGAAGAATCTTTTATGTGACCCTCTTTTTTTCTTTAATGATCCTTTTTAGACAGGCTCTCATGCAGCAAGGCTGTCCTCAACATCACTGTGTAGCTGAGGGTGACCTTGTACATCTTGTCATCCTTCCTCTACCTCTAGGGTTCTTGGATGACAGATGCGAGCTACCAACGTTCTGTTTGTTTGATGCTGGGGTTCAAACCCACAGCTTCATACACACTAAGCAAGCATACTACCAATGGAATCACGTTCATACCCCTCTCTTCGACAGTTTTAAAATTCCCAACATGGTGAAATAAGACAAAAATGTACTTGAAGAATTTATTATCCTTAGGCAAAGGTACTTACTAGTTTTATTTTGCTTTAATTAATTTTGATGCCATTACTAATACCATGAACTCTAATGCTACGGGGGGGGGGGGAGAAGGGAGGGGGGGGGGGGGGGGGAGAAGAGAGGAGAAGAGAAGAGAGGAGAGGAGAGGAGAGGAGAGGAGAGGAGAGAAGGTTGTCAGATCTGATTGCTAGGATAATGTTCAAACACATTCCCAAAGCCTACCTTCCGGGTCTAAAGGCTCTTGGAGAGGAGGCCCTTCTTTTCCTTCACGGCAGAATGACTTGTAATCAGGACAGCAATCAGAGGTGTCCCGCTCACAGAAGCTGTCACAGTAGCACAGTGCATTGGCCTCATAGAACTGAGTGACACAGGTGTCATCTCTAGCTTCACAACAGCCAAAGCGCTTACAGTATTCCCCTTGGAAAATGGCCCTTTTGTGCCGAGTACCTTCAAAAACGGTGTGATTTCTAATGAAACTCGGCCTTGGATCCACTCCTCCTTGAGATAAATAATGAGTCTCTGCACAGATGTCTGTCGTCAGGTAGAAGATTAAGATCTTATATCCGGTCCACATTCTCAGCTTCCTCATTCAGCTATACCTGATTCTTTTAGTCTCGGGGTTTTTTTAATTTGAAACCTGATCAGTAATCATCAGGATACCTCAGCCTGGACCTTGAGACTCATTCTTTACTTGAGCCTTTATAGTTAAACATTAATCACAAAGCTTTCAGTGTTTGCACAAGATAATACAAGTGTTAGAAATAGACTATTATAATTTATCTAAAGTTTTAAAAATGTGTATTTCATACAATGTTACAAAGCTTATGTGATCATCAAAAAAAAAACCAACCAAACAAAAAATTACCTAAGATCTGAAGTATAAATGATATATAGAGTATTGCTTGTCCTTCAGAAAATCAAGGTTGCTAGATCTAAGAAAACAACTCCTGGTATAGGCATGTCCCAAAACATGACTATAACAGCACTGGCAAGGTGCAGGAAATTCAAAAGCCAAAAATACAATTACTCATTTCACCTGCTGGCATGGTGACTAAACCCAGGCTCCTCCAATGTCACCTGCTGTGAACTGTCCCATGGACAGCAGTTCCTGTGAATCACGCACACACTGGCAGGCTGGTTTCATCCCTCATCTGTATGTACCTCATTTAACTACCACAAGCATTTCAATGTTTAGGCTTGCCAAAGCCCTAGTCAGCAAGAATACTCTGACTTTGACCTTACTTCTCCTTACCCCAGTCTCTACCTAGAGTTAATAGGGGGAACTGAACACTCGGGGAAGCATTTGTAGCCAAGAAAAGTCAGGTCTCCCTGCTATGCAGCTGTGGAGGAGGGAGCCATAGACACATTCAGAGGTCAAGATATCTGGTATTCTGTGAAGCTGTGCATTTACTGTGGTGCTCACCAGACTGCATTTATTCATTAACTACAGTAAATGCCTTTGGATGTGGGGTAAATAACCAGAAGGTGATGAATCAGCAAGAGTGGCTAGGTGAGCTATTGAAAAGAATCTACCTTAGTCATTAGACCTGGACTTCCATCCCAAGTGATTTACTGGTTCTTTGGCCTGTGGATCACTATTTACCTATATATTCCTTGATTATTTTCCTATAAAACAAGGGTTCTTCTCCTCGGTGGCTATTTCATAACAGACCTGTCATCAATAGTATTCCCTGATCTTGCTCTGCCTTTGATTATCGTTTTCTTCCTCATTATGGCACTGCCTGTAGTGAATTCTCAGAGAAAAACAAGTGTAATTCTTTCTGTATGTTTAAAAGAGTCTTCACCATCTTGATATCGCCATCCTATCTCCTGTCTTACCTCTTGCCTAGTAACTAATCATTCTACCTTTTTGCCTTGTACTGAGTCAGCAAACTTCCCTACTGTATATGAGGTCCTTGGTACTGTCACTAGAACCCAATCACACTGGTGATTTTTATATTCAAGAACCTGCATATTATTTTTTCAAAATGGCTAAATTCATTTACACTTCTACCAACAGCATACAGTTCCCCTTTTCTCCATGTCATCAAAAATATTAGCTATATTTTTGTCCTTTTAACTTAGCTGTCCTAACAGATATGAGAGGACCACTCTTGGCATTACTATTATTTACACGACAATAACTTTAAATGTATTTTTGTATGTGTTAGCCACTTGGGTGTGTTCTCTTGAGAAACATCTATTTGTGTTTTTCTACACTTATTTTACTTTTATTTTAACACAGTACTAAAGTATTTATTCCATAATTCTTCTTAGTGGGTTTCACTATGATAATTCCACATGTGGTTATCATGCCCTCACACTTTCCTCTTTCCATATGGTCTCCCTTCTACATTCATGCATTGTGTGTGTGTGTGTGTGTGTGTGTGTGTGTGTGTGTATATATATATATATATATATATATATATATATATATATATAATCATTGAATATGTTTTTAAAACTTTAATCCACACCAATGTTAGGGAGCTTTTCCGAAGCAGCTCTCAAACAACACCCTAAAAATATTATAGGCCTTTAAATACCATGTTCTGTCAGCATGAAGAAAGTTTCTTTCTGGGACCCATATCAATACCATATCCCATGGGAGGCTCTGTAGAGTAGAATGGACATATTTATCTTAATGTACTTGCTTATGGCATTTTATTAAATACCTCAGTTTATCATTGTCTAGAAAGTACATATACTACTGATAATGTCTTATTTTACCTAATATATGACCTCTAAATAAATGCTTTAAATTTTGTGAGAGGAACCTCATACTGAAAATGTCCTATGTGATGCACGTTCTGCTAGGGCTTGACTCCCTTAAGTTAGTAGTTCTCAGCAGAGGACAATTTCACTCGTAGGAGTTAGGCAGGGTCTGTGGAAATTTTCATGTTCTAGCTGTGGAGATGCTGCTGGCATTTACTTAGTGGATAAAAGATAAGGTCGATGCTAAGCATCCTAGTATACACAGAGTCTGTAAGTGCTTATTTTCAGTTTGAGCTTCTATAAAGTTCTAGCAGATAGACCTCTCCAACAAGTGATTTCATCTTGAAAGGGACTAATGAAATGGTATGCACTTTCAGAGAGAACCACCTGTCATCTGCAGTTTTGTTAGGGATTGATAGGGCTTTTTCAATGAGGCAAAGAGTTAGAAGTGAGTCAGGGGGATAGAACAGAAAGGTGGACCTGCTGAAATAACAGACCTGAGTGACTTAAATTCTATCAGTACTCGTTTACTAGGTAAACATTTTTCACTAATTGGAAGCGTTTCTCAGTAAGGGAAGCTAGGTAACATGGACTCACTTCGGCAAGGTAGGCTTTGCCTTTATCTTGATAAATGATCTAGGATGGATCATGAGTTGGTGAAGGCTGGTTGGCCTGGAAAGATACCTAAAGCCTTGTAAATGAGGGGATCTTTCCTCACATGTTGACTCTTCCACTCAATATTGAGGTGGCTAATTTCCCTTCCACAGAGTTGACTCAATGTTTTAGAATGAAGAATTTTAGGGACTAAGGAAAACATATATATGGTAGTACATAATCACATATGTTCTTTGCAGCTCTTTGATGACAGAGGTTATAACTATTATTCAAATTTTAGTGTTTGTGGTATATATTTAGTTTTATAAGTGAAGAATCAAAAGACTAATCAAGGGCACACAAAAAAATGACTCAGAGAACATCTTGCTGCCCCAACTGTTCTTCTGTCTAAATCTTCACTGGAGCCTCTTGTCTGAAGCCTGACCTCCATCCAGGACATCAGAAAAAATTGTTCCACATCTTTTTCCAAGCCAGTGTGATATTTGAAGAAGAGAGAATATGGTAGAGGTGAGTGGCAGAGGTAGAGATCTAGGCAAGGATAATGAGTTTTGCTAATTGGCTAATTGTGTATTATAAAAGTGTCCAAATGTTGAAAGAATTTTCTTGTGCAGAATTATGAGCATTAATGTAAATCCAGTATTTAATTATATAATGCTGATAAAAATAGAAAGATATTGAAAACTTTACAGACCCATCTGATGGAAAAGGGGATCTTACAATGCAATTCTAGATGCTGGTTGAGGTCTGAGATTTTTAGCAGTCTTGTTGATAGACTTCTATTACATCATTACTGTTAGATGGATGCTTTGGGTACCACTTTCCTCTTGTTTTTTCAACATCTTTTTCCTTTTATGTACCAACACAGAGATGTACAGTATGCTGATTTGTGAAACTGCTTATTTAGACAAGCTAGATCATCAACACGGAAACTTCTAATAGATCAATATGTGTTCTTCTGAACTCAGAAGGAGAGACTTTCGCTGAAGCCTTGCCTCACCTCCTTCCTGGATTCCTGCTTTTGATGAAAGGCCTCCCAAAGAAACATTGTTTCCAACCCTTTGCTTCATTGTGGACTATGAAGCAGTTTTTCAAATTCCATAATTACAAATCCTTCAAAGAAGCCAAAAATTAAATAGAAAGTGAAGGAAAATCCACAAAGAAAATGAGCAAAGACAAAGGACAGGAGAAACAGGCCAACAGAAAGCTCTCTGCAGAAAGAGGTTGCACATATGAGTCAGAGCAATGTTTCACTTCAGAACTTGCATTTTAGTGTATTGGAATTGGAAGTAATGTAGAAAGCAAAGGCATTAATTCTAGAGGTAAAAAAATAAATAAAATGTTTAATTAGTACTTCATTTCACAAGAAGCACTAGAAAAGAAGAAATAGGCCTGCTATCTCAAACTAAACATACCCAGCACTTCCGGTGTTATAATGCTTTGAAGAAGGTAAATATTAGTCATTTGATTCTACTCAAAAAAAGGTTGGGCAATGAGATGCAGCTCATTAAAAAGAGCAAGTCCCTGGTGTTCAAAAGATCCTGGGGTGGACTCCTAGCAAATGCAGAAAAAAGGTTAATTTCAAACAGGTTCAAAATCATAGCACAAAATAGAGTGTGTGGATTAATGATCCCAATCCTTAAAGACAAGCTCAGGATACCCAGAAAGCAAACCTATTAATGCCCCCCTTAAGTTTTATTGCTGGGGCACATGAAAGGTTTTCATGAGGGCACAGAGAGAAATGCTGGGAAGCCCTTCTGGTAGACATATGAAAATAACACCAAGTGATATTACACATGAGGATGTTTGCCATGCAATTTGTAGACCAAGGAAAAGAGTGCAACACAAAGCACACCTGCAAAACTGATTGGCTACATAACTGTGTCTTGAATGGCATGCAGTACAAATGCTAGGGACTTTAAAAGTAAAGAAGACATGCTTGGGTGTACTGCCACTCTTGTGTTCTATCTGACAGCTTATAGATTCCCTGGAGGATCCGTCAACTTCAATTTTATCCAAAAGTTCTAGCAAGACTGTAAACCACAGGGACTCATCTCTACCACCTCTTAGAGGTTTCTTACCCCATGGTAAACTAGGCCCTCTCTCTAGTCACCCAGGTCCTCGAGGAATCTGACTACGTAAACGGCAGTCAGATACGGTCAGTTGATTGTTCAGACAGAACACGCCCAAACTTCATCATGACTTACACACTTTCAACTTTTCCCTTCCTCTGTAAGTGACAATGTTCTCTTAAAAAATTCTTTCTTTTTCTTTTTTAATCAGCAAAAAATTTAGTTGACTGGAGCCAAAAATTTCATTTCTTATAAATTTTGTATTTATACTTTAACAATTTTACCCACACACTGTATCTTAATCATATCCACCCTCAACTAACCCAAAACTCCCTCCTCCCTATAGCAAAGACTTCATGACAGAGAAAATTACCACAATTTGGTGACAAGACAAGAATAAGATCAAACTGATATTTTTAAAATATAAGGCCTTGATAGTGATCCCTCCAAAAGCCAAAACAACCTAACAAAAACCCAAACACCAAACAGAGAAGCCTTTAAGTTGTTAAACAGAAGTGATTGAGAAGCTGCCCAACACATAGTCTATTGCTATTGTCCTTGGTTATCCCCCAGACATAGAAAGGAAGTACCTACTGCTAAAGATATGATATACTTCAAAAACTTGGCCCAGTGACTCCTGAGCTGGAAATGATCTGAATGCCCCCCTCCCTGCAGACTAGCTTTTATGGTACAAGAAGGTACCATGCAAGCTTCCAAAAGATGGAAGAAACCAACAGTCTTACCCAGCTATTATGTCTATGGACCACATCAATGACCAGCATGCCATGGCTACCCTATGAATACAATAGTGGCACACACATCTAGGCAATAATCAATTCTGCTCTAATTGGACTTAAGACCTATTCAACAAGAGGGATCATGCCTAATACTAAAAACCTAGATAACTACTCAGTGCTAGTGAAATCGTGGTTATTGGAAAAGAATCTATAACCAGTAGTTTATGAAAACAGAATAATTTCTAACAACAGGCTACAAATGTTTGTCTTTATATCCACAGATTCACAAAGTCTTATCCCTCATCAAGGAAACTTTGAGTAGCTGGAGACCACTGTAGAAAACCTCAACCTATTTAAACTCAGAGTTGTAGATTCTAGTCCCAATGGATGAATCTACAAAACACTACCATACTAAAGACTCAGGAAACATTGTGTAAGGGGGTGCAGAGATTGCGAGAAACAGAGAATCATGGAATTTGATGTGAGATCGTGTCTCCTACTAACATTTGAAGTTATACCCATAAATTCTCACCAACATGACTAGCCAAACCTGAGCTGAACAAGGGTGATACCAACGAACATACCAAACTTCACAGAGAAAAGCCCACAGACTTCAATCCTACAGAAAGAACAACTGGCACCTGTAAAAACCTAGGAGTGGGAGAGATAGTCTTTTCTATGCAAGAACACACAAATAGATTGTCCAGTGCCAAAAAAGTCATCCCTGCATACACACACAGAAGAAACACTATACGGATTTAACTAGTTATATTTGAGAATATGTGTATATACAAATGCATACATGAATACAATAACATTAAAGAAAGAGGCCGTGAATTCAAAGGAGAGTGGAAAGAGTTAGATGGGAAGGTTTGGAGAGAGGAAAGAGAATGGAGAAATGTTGTAATTAAAGGACAATTCCCAAAATAAACACCAAATGAATATTAGATCTAAAAACATAAATACAATAATCATTGTATCAACTGGGCTGATTACATCTAGGAATATATATGTACATATGCAGCTTACAACAATTAATTTTAAAAGCTTATGAATTTGAAAATGAACCAGAAGGTTCATATATAAGGGTTCGGGGGAAGATATGATGTAATTATAATCTCAATAAAGCAAAGGAAAATATTTATTTATTTATTATTTACTTTGGATAAAAATCTGCTACGTATCTCAACCTGTCGGGGAACTCACAATCTCTTGACCTCTGCCTCCCAAGTGCTGTGATTATAGCTATATAGCAACATACCTGCTAGACTACTCTATTAAATAGATGGCTATGTCATCAAAATAGAGGACAGGTTCCGTAATGGTAAGACTAGAGGTTAGAAGATGAGCTGGGAAAATATTGCAGTACTTGTGAAAAATAATGGTAACCTTCCTTTAAGAACTGACTGTAGAATGAAGAGATACAGTAAGGAGCTAAGGATTGTGAAAGTCACTTGGATCTGACTGAAAAGGAACAGTAGTTACCTACAGTGAATTTTAGTTTTCTTGCATGAGTGGCTAGATAGTAGGTATCAGTAGCTTAGAAAAAGTAATTTAAAGCAAAAATGAACACAGTTTGCCATGCACCCAGTTTGACATTCCACTGGTTTGCCCAGATGGAAAAGTCTAATGAGAAATTCACTTTCATCTTTGCCGTAGTATAAATTTGGAAGCTATCGGCCTATAGTTGATACTGAAAGCTGTAGAGTTGAATGGCGTTATCTGTTGTCAGCCAGGACTGTCAACAAGACATTTAAATGGTCTAAGTATGTTTATAACAGTCAACTTCTAGGGATTGTATTTTAATACCACATGAGTACTACTAAAATGTTTCACAATTCTTTCTTCAAATGATATGAAAATTCCAATGTACCTCATACGTATGTTTTTTAAAAACGTAGTATAATAGAATGGGCCTCAGCTTTGAAGTCAAGCCCTTCTTACAAGCCACGGGACATTGATCCAGTTAGTTATATTCTAATAGATTTGACTATCTCAAATAGCAAAGTATAAAATATAATGTAAAACTAATAGATATGCTTTGGAGATTAAATTAAAAAAACACAGGTCAATGTGTTGGAAACATGCAGAAATGTCTGTACTTGCAAAGGGTCAGTTTAAAAGGCTGATATAAAATTTGTGTGTTCTAAAGTCCAGAGACTGACAAAATTACAAACTAAGATCCCCAGATACACTTCATATAAATCACTAAAAGTCAAATAAAATATCTTCTTTCAATTAGGAAGCCTTTTGAAACATACACACAAAAATAAATGAATGGAATCATCAACTTTCCCAATGATGTCTATGCATGAACAATCCTTCTCAGCATCCAGTGTCACCAATCACTGGCCCTTAACAGATTTAAGTGTTCTCACTGAACAAGGGGCTTTGTGCCTACAAAATTACCATGGTATGGTTATATTATTGAAAACATAAGTTAATCAGTACTTCTAGATGCTTAAAAGATTTTTCATTTAGAAACTCATAATCTCATCCCAAAACTCCTAAGCTAGTAATTTCATAATAGCTTCAGATTAGAATCCTGTAGGAAATAACATACTAAACTGTTAGTTCATGCCCCCACATCCCAAGAAATTGAACCCCAAATGCATCAGGCACTGTGCTCAATCAGAGGATTCATAGATTGATGAAACCTATTCCTTATACTTAAGGACCAGCCAGAGTGATTGGGAAAACAAACTTGTAAACAAATCATAGACATCAGTCTCTATGTTTTATTCCAGGGAAATGTAAAAGAACATGCAGAACAATGCCCAATTCTTCCTGTGGAATTAGGGACAGCAGCAGCAAGGAAAACATGAAGGGACACTTCACATCATTAGTGACCCATGAGGTGCAGGCAGCTGAAAGACAGCTACTGGAGCACAAGCTGATTTATTTGTCAATCACTCTCTTGTCATCTTCTCCCTATCAGTTCCAGTGGTATAGGCTCAGGCCTCCCTCTGCCTTGATTGATTATAACAAGCAGAATTCATTCTCTGAGAAAAATGAGTCACCATCTATGTTTGTACATAATTATCCATTTTCACATCCTCTAATTTATAAAAGTTACCTGCACTCTCTATCCCATGAGCCTTGTCTTTTAGGCACTCACTTGCTACTTACCAGGCATATAGGATTATCCATGGAGGTGATAAATTACCTCCAAAATGGTGCAAATGGCCTACTTCCTGTCCATGAGCCTAGAAACTCAATGACTAAAATGCCCTAACACTGTCCTAACCATATCTAACGGTGATGGGTGATTTTAATTACAGTATAATTTTGTTCACTTACTGAGACTCTATAAATTGAAAGTATATCTGATTAAAAGGCTCTGCACCAGATGCGTAATAGGCAGTCAGTGTCTGCCACTTCCTCCAAATCGTTCTCTTGCTCTGCCCTCCCCTTCCTATCGTTCTCCTTCAGATAATAAATGCATTAGGCAGAACTTATCTAATCTTAAATTCTAATCTCTGGAGGGTTATTATTATTCAGCAGCATCTTGCATCTCCTTTGTATAACAGAAGAGACTCTATGTTCATGAGTGGTACCCTCAGGGTATTCATTTCCCATTTACTCATAAAGATAATGATAACAAGCCATTCAAAAGATGCTCTTTAATCAGGACAGAATGAGCAAGATGAGATGGGAGGCAGGATGAGAGGGATGTATGTGGGCTGAGATACTGGATGGCTCTGGCCAGGACCAGAGTTCCTTGTTTTACCAGAAGCAGTTACCTTTCTGCATAGTGTTATAAAGATGGTATGTTGTCAATCTTCCTTCCCTACCATAAGGCACACACATTGCTGGCTCGAAATGATAAGGGTTTTTTGGTTGGTTGGTTGGTTGGTTTTGTTTGTTTGTTTGATTGGTTTTTTTAGCATTGTTCTAGTTAAAACCAGAGAAGAAAGAGGAAAGCTGTTTTAATGATTACACACACACATACACAGAGAGAGAGAGAGAGAGAGAGAGAGAGAGAGAGATCAGAAGGAAAAAGACCAATAGCTTTCTAAGATATTTCAGTGTTAGAAAGGAAGGAAGGAAGGAAGGAAGGAAGGAAGGAAGGAAGGAAGGAAGGAAGACTGAAGGGAAGGAGGGAAGAAAAGGAGAGGAGTAGAGAAGGGAAGGGGAGTGAAGGGGGAAAAGGGAAAGCTAAGGAAAGGAAGGGAAGGGAAGGAAGGGAAGGGAAAGGAAGGGAAGGGAAGGACAAGACATTTTTATGTGACATCAATGAAATCCTCACCTACGACAATCCCAAGTAAGGCTACGTGGACAAGAGGAAAGCATAAGAGACTTGGAATCAAGGAGATTCTAGTTTGGCTCTGGGTTTGGCTTTATCCTACAGGGTATTCGTTTTAGAGTTCACTTGAGGTTTTAACTTTTTCTTACCTTTGCTGCTTAGTTATAGATTGCATAATATATCAGTTCATTATGGACTTACCCCCACTCACGTACGTTTAGATCACTATGTGAAAGACACCAGCAACTTAGACCATACCAGGCTGGACATGTTCAAATTACT
Organism: Rhynchomys soricoides; assembly: GCA_019843965.1. Taxonomy (NCBI): domain Eukaryota; kingdom Metazoa; phylum Chordata; class Mammalia; order Rodentia; family Muridae; genus Rhynchomys; species Rhynchomys soricoides. The sequence continues at coordinate 65,774 of JADRCH010000036.1, read as the reverse complement.
TCCTTTTTCCTATCTTGTTTACAAAATGATATGAACCTCATGATTGTGTTTTCCTGCTGAACTCAGAGTTTCAATTTATGTCTCTAATAGCTAACTGCCAAGCAGCAACACACACACACAAACACACACACACACACACACACACACACACACACACACACACCTGAACAAGAGAACACTAACCTAAGGCAGGCTGAACTTATACCTGACTGATACATCTGTATCCCCAATACAATAACATCTGTAGCATTATGAAATATGGCTTAATCATGTCATTTTTATGTCACCAAATAACTATCTTATTTTCTGTTCCTAAAGTAATGGCATTGAGATTACTTTATAGTTGTTCATAATGGTATATTGGCTTGGTCTATGTTTGTGTGACTGATGGCCTCCTTGGATAGTTTTTCAAATACAACTTCTGATTTGAGTTTGAAACTTCACAACAGGGAAGAGAGCAGCTAATTATAAATAGCTATTGATGATGGGTGACTTCTTTGCTCTTTTGTGAGGGCATCTACAAGATAGTCTGTTAAACAGCTTAGCAGTCTTCTCCCATACGATTCAGCATTGGCTCTGATTGTTGTAAAAAAATCTATATTTTTAGTCCAGTATTTGCTTGAAGTCATCACATACATTTCTTAACTATATTCTAAATATGTCCATTTTATATCTTAGTTATCTCAAATTTGGTGTTTCTAAACTAAACTCATAATGTGCCTGTACACACACACACACACACACACACACTTCTTCTATGCACCAGTATACATCAGGATAGGCTAGCCTATTTTTCAGGAACAATAGCAACAAAGTTTAAAAGCATGCCATATAAAGTATACTCCTAGTTCATACAAGGTCCTTTCTTGACTGGGCAACAGACCAAGGCATCTGCCTTCCAAGAGGGGATTCATTGTTCTCAGCACTTTGATTCTGGCATTCAACAGCTCACATATGGCCTCTCTGCTTCCTGCCAAAGAGAAAGAAAAAGGCTACAGTATAGCTGAAGGTTTTCTAGTGTCTTGTCTCAGAAGGAGCATGCATCATTTCCAATCATGCTTAATTAGCCAGAGATGGTTGCACATTTCACCCTAGCCTCAAGTGTACTGCCAAACACAATTTTCTATGAGCCAAACAGAAAACATAGGAAATGAAAGTCATGTAACATTGAATTTGATCAAATTTCCTGTTTCAGATTCCAGGGTCAGAAACAGCCTTCATCAATCTTTCTCTCACCCTGCGTACTTTTCATGTGAAGTATGGACCACAGTTAGAATATTTCTATATTCCTTTAGCCAGTTTACCTTTCTTCATTCCAAGCTCCACTGACAAACGTCAAATTCTCACCATCTCCTCTTTGTTACCTGAAACAACTTTATAACTCATCTTTCTTCTTTTATTACCTACCCTTACTCTAAAGTCAACTTTACCTCTAAGCTGTGCTGACTGTTTAAGTACTAAGTACTTAAGTAATAAGATGATCACATGTACTAACTTTGGACTTAAAATCACTAAAATCCTATTATTTAAAATTAACCTTCAGCAAAATAAACCTTTATATGTGATTTACAGTATCTTCTAGTTATGCACTTTTTAATCTAGTTTAATTTAGTCATAATTTATAGTTTCTGTGCTGTGTAGATTTTCCTTTCAAGTGTGAGTCACTTTGTTTTTGCTGATCTGATAGGACCAGCTGATAGCTTATAGCTTAAATGCTTTCCTGAGAATGAAAATAAGCTGCCCTATGAAGGATTACTCCATTATCTTTGAACCTCTGGTCAAGGTCAATGAAAGGCAAATGATCCCACCCTCAGAATTCACTATTGATAATTTTCTGTGAGTTTGGTTGCAACTAGAAAACTGTCCGGTGTGGTTTGATGCTTGTTTTCATTAAGAATACTTCCATATAACTCCTTGAACCAAACAAAATCTGTTCGTGGGACTGCAGGGAAGACTGTGTGGTTAAGAGCATGCTTTGTCTTTCCAGAGGACAAGTGTTCAATTCCCAGCACCACATGACAGTTCATAACTATCTGTAACTCCAGATACAGGGCCCTCTTCTGGCATAGGTACTAGGCATACACATTGAAAATCACCCATGCCCCTATAGGTAAAAAGATCCACAACTGATAAATGGGACCCCACAAACTGAAAAGCTTCTGTAAGACAAAGGAAACTGTCAATAGGACAAAACAGCAGCCCGCAGATTGGGAAAAAAAATCTTCACTAACCCTACAGAAGGCTAATATCCAAAATATATAAAGAACTCAAGAAGTTAGACACCAAAAAACCAAATAACCCAATTTAAAAATGGGGGACAGAGCTAAACAGAGAATTCTCAACAGAAGAATCTCGAATGGCTGAGAAGCACTTAAAGAAGTGTTCAATGTCTTTAGTGATCAGCAATATATAAATCAAAATTACCTGAGATTCCACTTATACCCATCAGAATGGCTAAGATCAAAACCTCAAGCAATAGCCCATGCTGGTGAGGGTGTGGACAAAGGGAAACACGCCTCCATTGATGATGGGAGTGCAAACTTCTATGACCATAACCACTCTGGAAATTAATCTGGTGGTTTCCTAGAAAACTGCAAATAGTTCTACCTGAAGACCCAGCCTTGCTCCATATACTACAGGGACACATGCTCCACTATGTTCACAGCAACTCTATTTGGAGTAGCCAGAAACTGGAAACAACCCAAATGTCCCTCAACTGAAGAATGGATACAGAATACATGGTTTATTTATACACTGGATTATTCAGCAATTGAAAACAAGGACATCATGAATTGTGCGGCCAAATGGAACTTGAGAATATCATCCTGAGTGAGGTAACCCAGTCCCAAAAAAACATGCATGCTATGTATTCACTTATAAGTAGATATTAGCCATAAAGTACAGGATAATCTCAATGCACTCCACAGACCCAAAATAGCTGGTCCCCAAAACAGCTTACAAGAGTGTCTGCACATAAGACACTGAGGGACTCTGTACCCAGTTGGTTCTAATTGGTAAATAAAGATGCCTGCAGCCAATGACTGGGCAGGGCAGATGAGGGTAGAACTTTTCGGATTCCTGGGCTTGGGACTGGGAGGAGAGGAAGGAGATGTGCCATTCCAGGAGAGGAGAGACACCATGCCTGAGAACAGTGGAGGACAGGGAGGCATATCTGGCATATGAAGGAGCCAGGAGAGTGCAGCCTGGTCATGCAGCCCTCTCGATCCAGGGCAGTCAAGGTAGATTTTAATAAGTAATAACTCAGGATTATTAGAGGGAGGTGGATTAACCATGTGGAGGTTAGGAAGTGACCCAACTATTACTAAGGCATATCAAAATATAAAGGTTCTGTGTGTGTCTTTCATTCAAAAATGCAAACCTTTGAAGTGGTAGCAGGAATGCACTGCTGGGATTCATTAAATATTTGATTCTACAGATATCTCTAGAATGTGCCAGAGACCTGGGATGGGGGAGACTCCCAGGAATCAATACAGGTGACCTTAGTTGAGATGCATAGCTGTGGGGATTTGGAACCTGAAGAAGTAGCTCAGGCAGAATCCTCAGAGAAAGAATAAGGATCCTAACCCACCCACAAAACTTTCAACCCCTAATTTGTCCTGTCTAAAAGAAATTCAGGGACAAAGATGGAGCAGACACTGAATGAATGCCAACCAATAATTAGCCCAACCTGAGACCTATCTCATGGATAAGCACCAAATCTCTGACACTTTTAATGATACTCTGTTATGCTTGCAGGAGTCTAACATGGCTGTCCTCTGAGAGACTCAACCCAGCAGCTGACTCAGACAGATGCAGAGACCCAATGCCAAACATAAGATGGAGTTTAGGGACTCTTATGGAAGTGTGGGGGAATGATTTAGGGCCCCAAAGGGGATAAGAACTCCACAGGAAGACGAACAGAATCAACTAACCTGGATCCTTGGTAGCTCTCAGAGACTGAACCACCAACCAAATAGCATGCACAGGCTGAACCCTGGCCTTCCACGCATATGTAGATGTGCTGCTCAGTCTTCATGAAGCAGTGGCTGTTCATAAAACTGTTGCCTGTTTGTAGAATCCATTCTTCAACTGGGCTGACTTGTCTGACCTCAGTGGGAGAGGATGCACCTAACCCCGCAGAGACTTGATTTGCCAGGGTGGGAGATACACATGGGGGTCCTCCTTCTCAGAGGAGAAAGCAGTGGGAGGAAGGACTTGTGAGGGATAATGGGGGCAGTAATCAGGGTGTAAAATGAATAAATAAATCAATGAAAAATAAGTAAAAATAAATATATCCAATTAAGCCAGGCAGTGGTGGTGCATGCCTTTAATCCCAGCACTCAGGAGGCAGAGACAGGCAGATTTCTGAGTTTGAGGCCAGCCTGGTCTACAGAGTGAGTTCCAAGACAGCCAGGGCTATACAGAGACACCCTGTCTCAAAAAAAAAAAAAATATATATATATATATATATATATATATGTGTGTGTGTGTGTGTGTGTGTGTGTGTGTGTATACATATACATATACATATATATCCAATTAAAAAGAAAACTGTCCTCAGCTATTTCCTGGAGAGCATAAAGCACATGGTAAGTTTGTATTTCTAGGTTGTACAGCTACCAGAAATTCTCATAGCACAATATTAATAATTCTTCCTTACAAACACTTTATATGTGTATCTGAGGATCAGAAAGCCATTCATGCCTCCCAAATTCCACTGGAGTAAACTACTTATCCTTTAGAACTTGGCATAAATATCAAATCAACAAAGATACCTTCCCATGAACTCCATATTAAGCACTGCATATATGCCTTCCCTCTCCCCATTCTTACTGAGAGTCTACCTAATCCATTTTTTCTGAAAATTGAATTACAAAGCCCCTGTGTTTGAGGTGACTGGATTGATTCATCATTAAATTTATGGTCTAGTCTTTTGGCTTCAGCTTGAAGCATAGAACATATATATTCTTCATTCTAAAGATAGGCCTGTGCTTGCTCTACAGGATCATCAGTATCTCTGACCTGTGAAGTTCCAGGTCATCCTAACTCAGCTCATGAACAAGGCTCCCTAGATTTCTCCTGCTCTATCTTTTCTCAACCATGTAGCAATCATTGAGCTGTGAGAACCAGGCATCAGCTAAGATTACTCCAGACATCTTTCTCTTTCCCCTTGTTATCATTTTTCTCTCCATTTTCTCATTCTTAAAGCTTGCACCAGCTTTCTATGTCTTTTCCAGTATCTCAAGATCTCTCTGCCCCTTGAATTCACTCTTGCATTTACACTGTGATATATTAAGGAAAGATAAAATTATTTCAAAAACCACTTCTTTCGTTATGAATTCCTTCAGAGCTTCTGACTTCCTTAAAGTGTAAAAACAACAACAACAACCAGGTATAAATTAAAGAAAGTTATCTTTCTCAGCACTATGACCCTTCTTAGGGAAAGTATTGGCTTATCCCGGAAATCTCCAGAGCTCATCCTGGAAATGATCTCAGGTAAGTACACATAGGGTTAACATTTGTAGAGAATTTTACTACCCCCCATCACAACTATTCTTATGTTTGTTCCCCCAGAGTGTGCATTTTCTGCCAGTGGTATTTTTATTTGCCTCGGTAACTTGGATGACTAATATACTGAAATTGCATTATTTATTGTGGTAAAAGACACTCAGAATTGGTCTACCTGACTGTCACATTCTGTTAGGCTAGCTTTTCTCTCCTGTGGATGCCATGCACACCATTTACTCTCTCATACTGATAATTTGAATAATGATATATATCCTAATTAGTTATATTTTGATGTTTATTAATTTTTTTCACCAGCCAGATACTGTCTTGAATATTCCATTAGACTATAATTTCTAATGCTTAGTAACCATTTTCCCTGTTCTACTATCTGTTTTTAACTGACTTAAAATCTTCCTAATATAATTTTAAAACAATTCTACCCTGCATGCATAAATATGTAAGTAAAGGAATGAGATTTGATAATTATAAGTAACTTCATAATACTGATTCTAATTTTGAATGCAGGTGAACAGAATTTTTAAATTATTCTAAGACTTAGAGTAATTTAAAAAGTGACTCATGTATCTGGGTTTTAGAAACAGGGTCTTTCTGACAAGCTCTGTAGGGCAACAAAGAACAATGGTAAAAACCTGTAATTTGAGGGTCTATGGGATACCACTCACACCACCCACAAAGGAAGTAGCCCATTCCTGGTACTAAGGTTTCTCTTTGCTAGCACATGGTGTCCAGTAGGGCTTTTATTCCCTGTTATAAAGTAACTGGAGATGATAAATTGATAGATAGATAGATAGATAGATAGATAGATAGATAGATAGATAGTTGGATGGATGATAGAAATCAGTAGGTAAGTAGGTAGATAGATGAGAGAGAGAGAGAGAGAGAGAGAGAGAGAGAGAGAGAGAGAGAGAAAGTCATATTGGTAAGCTTCCTCCCTCTGCCTAGCTTTCATAGAGCTAGAATGGGTTGAGCATACTACCTGAGGAAACAAAGTAAGCACCAGTCTTACAAAGCTTCAAACAGATTACCAAAAGTGGAAGTTATCACAGAAACCTACAACAGGCTAACATGCAGAGAATAAGAGATTACAGAGTGCTCAACTCTGATGGTATGTCTTTATCGCATCTCTCCATGAAAAGCTCTGGGGTCACCTTGGAAGAAGGGACAGAAAGATGGCAAGAGTCCAAAGTAGTAGATGAATTCAATAAAACAGTGTCTTCCAGACATAGCATGGCAAATCACACATAAACTCAATGTAATTGTGACAATATGCACATCTGTGTGCCCAAAACAGAACAAATCCCATCATGTCTCATCATGGATAGGGAATTTGAGCATGAGGTTACACCCCTAGCTGATAAGCTATAGGCATTTGATAGCTTCTGGGAGAACATGAACCTGTTTACTTTAAGGAGTGACTCCTGGTAGTTCACTAATCTTCAGGGCAGGGCCCATACCCAAAACAAAATTGACCAAAATTTGGTCAACACAAATTGCACTGGATAAGTTTTTGTTTTTTTGTTTTTTATAGAGAACATAAAGTTGCTAAGTAGGAAGGTAAGTACAGATCTGGGAAGAGTTGGGGGAGATGGAATGAATTATTACTAAAATATGCTATATGAAATTCTCAAAAAATTAATAAATTATTATTTAAAAGTAATAAAAGCTAGTCTGTATTAAGCCATTACAGAGTTAAAGTATGATCTTTGAGCTACAAGTAACAAAATCCCATTCGAACTAGTTTGGACTAAATCTCAGCATGAACTGGAGGAGTGCAGAGAACATGGCAGAAGAGGCGGTGAGAGCATGGAGAGTTCCAAGGCACTTGGCTTTCTCTGTTAATATTCATCTTTCCCTTTCACTGTAAACCACATTGTTCAATGGCAAGTCACATGACAGAAAAAATACAACATCTTTTTTTCTGACCGTCTTAAAGGCAGGTTTCAGACTTTTTCCAAGTTATGAAAATAGAAGCATGCTATTTAAGATGAGTGAGGAGATTCATGTGGAAGAGGCAAGACAGAGCAATCAGAGAAAATTAATATACATACCAATAAGCATTTATACATAAAATATAATACACATAATACAAAGTATAAATAATATACATTTTAAAATACTGAGCACAGAAGAATTCGGACACACACACACACATATATATATATATATATATATATATATATATAATCACATTGGGTTTTGATATATATGTGTATATATATATAAATACAATCTAAATACCTGAGGAATTAATGAGAAAACACTAGCATCTGGATGAAGGAAAATAGGGAAAGCACTGGGTGGTAATGGAGTTCTTGGACATGGAGACAAATGTGAGATTCAGCAGAAATGCTGCTGCACTTAGCAATAGAGTCTGCAAAATACAGTTTCTCATGATGTGAGGAATTTCTTTTTGTAGCTTAGAAAGGTAAATTTGCATAGCTCAAGATTTGGGGAGTTTGGTTAATGAGTTGTTCAGGAGTGAACTTTGAAGCTCTGGCCTCCATTCTCTGGGCTTACTGGACAGTTTTAACATTCCGAAGTCATACCTATGCAGCCCAGCTCGTACTCAGATCAGTTGCTCAACATGACAAAAAATGTATGACGTGACTGCGATAATTGATGAATACTTCCAAATCACAGTTTTTCACTATACCCTCTTGAAAGCCACTCTCTTTGTCTACCAAAGAGTCAGCCAAAACATTTTCTTGGGTGAATGTTATTGGACTCCTTAGATCTGTAACAGGGTAGGCTTGGTAAGATACTTAACATCCATGTTATGCATTTTCCTACCTGTAAAATAAATGCAACAGTAATAAACAATGGCATAAAACACATACAAAAATGAGTTAGTGTTGCTAAAATTCTTTCTTGGGGGAAACATACAAACCTACTATACATAAACTTTACTAGAGGGAAAGACATCCTGCTTACTATGGGGAGTGGGAGAGAAGGCGATTATCCACTTCTGAGACAGGCTTGAAAGTCTTTAACCCGTACGCAGCTGCGTGCGTGCGTGTGTGTTTGGTTTGGTTGCTTGCTTGTTGCATGCTTGCTTTTATTTGAAGTTTTTCTTGTTTTGTTTTGTTTTGTTTTGTTTTTATCACAGAGCCCTTCTATACTCCTTGGACTCTAACGCCTTCCCAAAGCTCCTTAGCAAAGAATTCGGCTCGCTTCCGTTCTCCTCCCCCTTAGGAACTCTTGCTTGAAACAAATCCTGTCACATTGACCTTTGAGCAACCCAGCTTTGCCTTTCTCTTGTCTCCTCTAGATTCCTCTCACTTATAGACAGTTTAATTGCGGGTCTGACTATTTTTGTACATCTGTCAAAGCCTTCCAACTTCATAAAGAGCCTTCCTTTTCCAGTGCTCACCAATTCAATCCCAAATGTCACTCTTGAGGTCCCTGCTCAATCCATTTCTTCCTGGAGTCTGGCCTATTCAGCCCTGTAAACCAGGCATCATGCAGTGCTTTCCCCATATCCAATTCTCTCTATGATGCCTGTCCATCTTGGATGGTCCTCCAGCCTTCAATATCCATGGAGAATTTCACATGACACATGAGGTCAGAGAAGCCTTATGACATTGTTCCTGGCAGTGATTTAATGCATGACACTGAGACCACAGGTTTAAAAAAACAAAACAAAACAAGTAGGACTCAATCAAAATAAAAATAATTTGCATGGTAAAATTATCAGCATATATATTCACAAAATTTGTACATGACTCTTAATTGCAGCAATTTTATAATGAAATAGCTACAGGATGGGATCAGTTACACGACTCAACAAAATGAAATATACCCTTTGAATAGAATACTTGTAATAAAAAGTAGCAGAGTCCTGTTATAGCATGGATGAACCTTGATAATTAATAATGTTTCATAAAAGAGATTAATAACAAAATCCTCAACTATTTATATAAAGTATGAAGAATAGATAGATCCATGGAGAAATCAGACTTGTTAGGGATTAAAGGTGGGGATGACAGCTCCTTTGGGATCTCCTTTGGGAGATGAAAATACCTAGAATTTGTATAAGGATGACAGGTGTACAATGTAATGAATACATGTAACTAACCGTCCAGCTTCCACACTCCACAAAGGTGCTCTTGTGGTCTATGAGTTACGCAGTAGCAAAAGTGTAGCTTAGCAAAGAAGAAAATAGAGCAACTGGAGAGAATCTGGGGAAGAAATTCAAGGTACATGTCAGGAATAGAGAATTAGAATGGTGTTTGAGTTCTCAGCATGAGTATAGAAAATTACCAAAACTTCTATTTGAAAACAGATATAGTAGTGAATGAAATTCAGATAAGAAATGACCAGAAGGGCATTGAATGAGAGCATAAACATATAATATGTTCTAGACATTTTATAGTTTCATTCTTCTTTAAATACTTAACCCATCTAAGTGTACTTTTGATACATATAAGATAATAATCTAGTATTCCTTTGCATATCTAGTCTCAATATCTTTTTAAAAAACACAGTCCAACTATGGAGTCTGCATGGGTCTGTGCTAGGCTCTCCACAGACATGCTGTGGTTGTTCACCTTGGGTTTCTTGTTGGATTCCTAACAGTGGTTAGTGGGGGTGCCTCTGACTCTTTTGCCTGTGCTGGGGACACTTTACTTCCTACTGGATTACCTCATCCAGCTTTGGGATGAGGCTTTGTGTCTAGTCTTATAACTTGTTAGGACATGTTCAGTTGACACCACTGGGAGGCCAGCTCTTTTCTGAAGAGAAATAGAGGAGCAATGGGTCTGGGGGAGGAGGGAGGTGGCAGGGGAACTGGAAGGAGGGGAGGGAGGAGAGGGTGCTGTCAGGATGTATTATATGAGAGAATAATAAAGAAAAATAAAACACAATCCAGTTTTCCAACATATTTGTTCTGAAATTACCCTTTCTCATACTAAGTGTGCATGGCCCCTATAAAAGATACGTTGATTATGGAATCATAAGCTTATTTCTGGTCTTCCTATTCTGCTTCATTTACCTATATAGCTCGTCTTACAGCAGGTCAATGGCAGTTTAGTTACTTTATTTTAATCTGTCTTGAAATATAAGTAAGTCCCCCTCGCTGTACTCTTCTAGGCTTTGTTGTAAGTAGCTAGGACCACCAGTAGTTCCATTAAAACTTAATTATTCTCTTATTTATCTTAAAAGTACTAATAAAACTTCGATGGAGTTGCTATGAATGTGTAGGTTTCTTTGGGAAGTATAGGATTTTTAAAACTAGGAATTTTCCTACCTATAAACACAGAGTACTTTTCTACTTACTGTCTCCACTAATTCATTTTACAAAGTCTATGGTTTTAAGTCTACAAAACTCATACCTCTAGATTAAATCCACCATAAGTACTTTTAAACTAATGTAAATATGATTATTTTCTTGATTATACTTTCAGTTTTATCACTGTGAGTGTGTAGAGATATGATTGATATTTATATTGGTTTTCTATCTTGTACCTTTTTTTGATTTCCTTGTTATTATTTTTCTTCTAATTTTAATTTTTAAATTATAGTTAAATTATATGAATAGTTAATTAGATTTATACATATAAGTTTAAATTTATACTAAAAATGTAAAATTTGTTTATCACTTTATTACTTTATTTTATGTTTGCACATAGCCAGGCACATGCTCTAGTGTGTGTGGAGATCAGGGTACACCTTCCAGAAATCAGCTCATTCTTTCTCCCTGTGGATCCAGAGGATGAGACACAGTCAGGATTGATGGTAAGTGCTTTTATCACTGAGCAATCTTGCTGGCCCTGCTTTATAGCTTAAAATAACTTTATTTTTATAATTACATATAAATAGAATTTAAATAATTTTATTTTATGTAAGATTGTGCATGTCATATTCTTCTGAGGTAATTTTGCTTTTCTAATGAGGATATTTTCATTTCATTATTGCTAAGTTGTTCTGACTAGGACTGCTAGGATGATGTTAGCTGAAGCTGCAAGAGCAGACAGCCCTATCCTTATCTCAAAGGATAACTCTATTTCTAATTTAAGAAAAAATAGTTCTGGATTTTTCTTCAACATTAAATATGATCTCAATTGTGGGGTTTTGGGTATAGCCTTTATCATGTTGGGGCAATTTCCTTCTACTAGTCTCTGAAATATTTTTATCATGATGGTCACTGAATTTGATCATTTTTCTGAGCCTACAGAAGATGATTATGTAACTTTTATGCCTCCTATGTTAATGCAGTGCATCACATGGATAGCATTTCACGTATTAAAACATCTTTGCAATCCACAGATAAATTAAATGTAGATTGATATCTCTTTTTGTTTTTCATCATTTCATTTATTCACTTTCAATCTTTAAGACAGTGTTGAATTTGTTTGATGGTGTTTGCTGGGGACATTTCAGTCTATAGTCCTTGGGTATGTCCTCCTACATCCTTATTTTAGTGATGACTTTCTGGCGTTGGCATTAAGGAAAAGCCAATCTCATGCCAGTTTGGAAGATTTTGTTCCTTTCTAATTTTTGCATGCGTTTGAGAAAGATTGACATTCAATCTCATTTTTAAATTCAGTAAAATCCATTGGTGAAGCCATCTGGCCTTGGACTCTCCTTTCTTTGAGAGATTTTCAAGTATCGATTGAATCTTCTTCCTGGTTACAGGTTTGCACAGCTGTTCTGTTTCTCGGTTTAGTCTTGGGGTTTTGCATTTGTATTTAGTCTTGGTGGTTTGTGTTTTTACTGGAGTTTATCAATTTCCTTTATATTATTCAGTGTGTCACTTTCTTATATTTGTGTGGTATAAGCTGTGATGTCCCTCGTTTGCTTTCGGTTGTATTTCTTTGAATCTTCTTCCTTTCATAATAAAGCTGAAGTTTTGACAGTGCTGCTCTGTTCAAATGTCACATCGTATACTAATGGACTTTCATCATTTATTTTGTTGTTGTTTTTCTTCTCTAATCTTCACTCTTTCTTTCTATTTGCTATGTTTTTGATGATGGTTTTTCCTGTTTTAGTCCCTTGAGGCACTAAAACCAACATCTGAGCAAGCACTCGAGATGTTTCTCTTTTTATGTCAGTATTTGTCACTATAAATTTCTCTTTTGTGTAGCTGTGCAGCCTTTCATAAGTTCTGATATGTACTGTCTTTTTCATTTGTCTGTAGAAATTTTCCCATGTCATTTTTTTTAATCCAGTGTTTCACTAGAGACTCACAAACACAAATCTACTGTTCACAAACACTAGATGCTCAAGTGTTTGTAATTTTTATTGCCATTTATTTGTAAATTTTCCAATTCTCATCTGCTATTAACTTTAGGGAAAAGCACTTGATATGATTTTATACTCCTTAAATTTATTAAAACTTTTTCTATAATCTAGCATGAGGTATAGTTTTGAGAAGGCTTTTATGTATTCAGAATAACACAGATGTCATTGCATTGGTTCAGTGCTCAGCATGTGTGGATTTGCTCAATTTGTCTGTATTATTACTGTGGCCTCTTTCACTAAGGAAATACTTTCTGAATTTTTGCAGATTGAAAATCAAATATGAAACTCTTATGGTATTATTATGTTGTTGAGAGGTCTCCCTTCAATTCTATTGTTCTTCACTTCCTGTATTTAGGTATTTTGATATCAGGTGAGTTTTCCTTTGACATCATATTATTTCTCCTCTATATAGTATCACGATTTTAAGCTTTGCCTGATATAGGTATTG
>JADRCH010000036.1:0-52548 GCA_019843965.1 Rhynchomys soricoides | reverse complement strand
CCTGATATAGGTATTGCTATCCATGATGCCTGTATGCTACCGTTCATACTGAATGTTTAACCTCATCTACATCTTCAACATTTCTAATTCTAAAACGATTCTGTAATGTAGATATAAAGATAGATCTCATGTTCATTGGTAGTTTTGTTTGGTTGCTTTTATTTTCCACTACTCTATTATATTTCATTAAGAAAGTTAATTGTTTATAATTAATGTGATTATTGATGATGAAGTAGAGTTTCATCTTTAATTCTCCATATTTTTAGCCATTTTGTTCTTCCATACTTCTTTTTATTGTCTCTCATTATTTTGGTTTTTGCTGTGGTGGTGGTGGTGGTGTGCTTCGAATTTTTTCATTTGCATTCCTAAAACAGGAGAGACAGAAACCAATCTCCTAGACAACCTGTTGAGGATGATTGCATCTAGCTGTAGCAGCCCACCATAGACTTTCTGGAGTAGTAGCATATTGCCCAGCTCCTTTTTATTAACAGTGGCCTCTGAATATCTGTGTTATGCTGGATCTCATCAGTGGTTCAGAACAGATATAAAGTTTGGAAGCCTCTTGAAAAATGTGTGTGTGTGTGTGTGTGTGTGTGTGTGTGTGTGTATTTTATGTCTGAATGTGAAATAAAAACAGTGCTAGAGAGATGGTTTAGCAGGCCAAGGAGCTTGATGCAAAGCTTGATGGTCTGAGTTTCAGATTCTTGAAGCACACTTGATGGAAGAAGAAAAGTATTCCCACAAGTTTTCCTCTGACTTTCACACCTGTGTCATGGGAAATGCACATCCTCCTTTCATTTGTGCATAAATAATAATTAGATAAATAAATGTAATTTAAAAGTATTATATAGTCTTAAGGGAGACTCAGCACTCATAATTTTTTCAGCTTGGGTATGGGTTCAGGAAGAGCCATTTTCTTGCTATATTGGACATGTCTAATTAAGATACAAGAACCTATATCAGATTAGAGTCTTGATTATGCAGGGAACTGGTACAGAAATATTTTTTTTTTTATTTAAAGCAGAGATATATGTAGCCCAAGCTATCTACAAACTTGCTTTGTAGCCCAGGATGATCTTGACATGCTAATTCTCCTTTTTAAAGTGCTAGGATTGTAAGCATGTATCCCCATGTTTGGATCATCTTGGTATCCTGACACTACTAAACTGGGTGCTGGTACCCTGACAACAGAGATTGGAGTTGACCTAAAGAACTGTTTCTAAACAGGTCCGCAACCCCTTGTCCTATTTACCTTTTCTCCCCTACCTTTGGACAGTGGGCTAGAAGGGATTTGAAGCATTAAAAAACCCTCCTTAAAGTCAGTTTTAAAAAATCTAAGCTTACACACATGTACATATAAGCAACACTAAATAGACTCAGTAGTTTTTACATATGAACATATATGCATGAGTATCATTGATAACAGTAACTAAAGAAGAGGTCTTGAATTTGAGAGGGAGTTAAGGAAGAGGACTTAAGGTGGGTTGGCAGGTGCCAAGAAAGGGGTGGAAATGATGTGAATACTGTACTTGTGTGAAATTCCTCCAGAATAAAGAAATAAATAATTGAGGACTTATTTTTAATTTTGAGAAAGAAGAGAAAATAAGACTTTTGAAATTTGAAGGAGGAGATAAGTAGAACATGAATAGCACAAACATCTCAGTGACTTCCTTTAGGAGAGACTCTTTCTATAGCCACTTCCTGGACTTGGGATTTAAGGCATGAGTCTCTGACTATCTCTTATTAGGTAGTTGACTCATGCATGTTATAAACAGCAAAGGACCTCTGTATGGGATGAGGGCTTAAACAGCTGTATAGCCTAATATGAGGGTCCTGTTTGGTTGACATTATCACCTTTAGTTCATTCTAGAAATGGTGGAGTGGTGCAGACACTTTTAAGGGAGGTGTCCCTGAGTTTTAGGGTATCTCTCTATACTCTGGATTATAAAGCACAGTATCAACCACATCTTCCAGGAGATAAGAGACACACTGGGCATTTGGATTGGCTGACAACTAGAAATAATGTTGCCTGAGGGGGGGGGAGAAAGAATTGGTTTTCACAGAACCAACATGCAACACTTTAGGGCAGGAATCATAACAGGATTTATCATGGACATAAATTAAAACCACTGTTTTCACAGCCAGGAATCCTGTATAGTAGATACTGAAGCTGAAAAGAGACAATATAACTCTTATGACCATGACTATAGAGGGTTCTGACAACAGAACAGGAAAAGATCTCGTCACGATGTGTCAGCACACATCAGAGGTTTGGTATTGTGACTGGAATGGATTTTCTCATCCCCTGAAGTGCTGGGTTCACCTATGGGCTGATGTGAATCACCTACCAGCTTGGGGTTCAAGGATGTGTGTAGGATGTTCCAACTATTCTTGAACCACAGAATAATAAAATAACACTTACAGTTGTCTGATAACGGTGAGGTACAAAAGTATATTTTTGTATGAGTGTGTGTGTGTGTGTGTGTGTGTGTGTGTGTACACACACACCTGGGTGTGACTGTGTGAACATGCATGTGAATGTACTTTGTATCTTTTAGGAAATATGGTGGATCAAAAGTAAAAACTGAGAACCTGTCTTTTTGGTTGGTTGGTTTCTTGGTTTTTAATTGTTTTTCCCTTGTTCTCTGGCTCTGGAACTAAACCAGATAAAGGTTCTAGGAGACTGCCATTTCAAAGCCAAAAGCCTGAGATGACTAACCAGTCAGCCATCTCACCCCACATGCTACTTGAGAAGTGTTTGCAGGGAGCAAGAAAGTAAAAAAAGAAGAAATGTATCTGGGTTGAGACAACCACAGTAGAAAGTTCACTTCATTTTGGTTTGTTTTGGTTTTTCTTTCTGTATTTATTTATTTATTTATTTATTTACTTATTTACTTATTTTTAACACTATAGATTTTATTCCCCTCCCTGTCCACCTCCATGTGTATTCCACATCCCATACCTCCTCCCCGCCTCCTGTCTCCATGAGGCTGTCCCTACCCCCAGTACCACCCCATCCCTTACTTGATGCCTTATCTTTCTGCTGGAGGTGGGCTCTATAAATTCGCTCTCCCCACTGTAGGGCATTTCATATAAAATCCCTCCCTTTCAGTCCTCAGATTCTCTCACCTCCCAGGTGTCTGGTACATTCTGGAAGGTCCCCCTAACCTCCTATCTCCCGAGGTTGCCTGTTTTCATTCTTTCTGCTGACCCTCAATGCTTCAGTCTCTTTCCCCCATCCAATACCAGATCATGTTCCCTTCTTCCCTCCTACCCACCCACTTTCCATCCCAGGACCCTTCTTCCCTTCCCCCTTGTGATTGTTTTTTTCTCCCTCCCAAGTGGGACTCAGGCGTCCTCCTCTTAGGTCCTCCAACTTGTTGACCTTTCTGAGTTCTGTGGACTATATCTTGGGTATTCTGTACTTTTTTTTTGGCTAATATCCACTTATTAGTGAGTACAAACCATACATGTCCTTTTGGGTCTGAGTTATCTCACTCAGGATATTTTCTAGTTCCATCTATTTGCCTGCAAAACTTAGGATGTCCTCATTCTTAATAGCTGAGTAGTATTCCATTGTGTAAATGAACCTTATTTTCTGTATCCATTCTTCTATAGTGGGATATCTGGGTTGTTTCCAGCTTCTGGCTATCACAAACAAGGCCACTATGAACATAGTGGAACATGTACCCTTGTGGCCTGGTAAGACATCTTTTGGGTATATTCCCAAGAATGGTATTGCTGGGTCTTCAGGTATATCTATTTCTAAGTTTCCAAGGAACCTCCAGATTGATTTCCAGAGTGATTGTACCAGTTTGCAATCCCACCAGCAATGGAGGAGTGTTCTTCTTTCTCCACATCTTCACCAACATGTGTTGTCACCTGAGGTTTTGATCTTAGCCATTCTGATGGGTGTAAGGGGGAATCTCAGGGTAGTTTTGATTTGCATTTGTCTGATCACTAAGGACTTTGAACAGTTCTTTAGGTGCTTCTCAGCCATTCAAGGTTCCTCTGTTGTGAATTCTTGGTTTTGTATAATACCCTATTTTTTCATTGGATTTTTTGGGTTTTTTGGTGATTAGCTTCTTGAGTTCTTTATATATTTTGAATACCAGCCTTCTATCAGATGTGGGATTAGTGGAGATTTTTTTCCCAATCTGTAGGTTGCCATTTTGTCTTATTGACTATGTCCTTTGCCTTACAGAAGCTTTCCAGTTTCATGAAGTCCCATTTATCAATTCTTGATCTTAGAGCCTGAGCCATTGGGGTTTTGTTTAGGAACTTTCCCCTTATACCAAAGAGTTCAAGTCTCTTTCCCACTTTTTTTTTTTCTTCTATTAGATGCAGAGTATCTGGTTTTATGGTCCTTGATCCACTTGGACTTGAGCTTTGTACAAGGTGACAAATATGGGTCTATTTTCATTTTTCTACATACAGACATCAAGTTAGACCAAAACCATTTATTGAAGATGCTTTCTTTTTTCAATTGTATATTTTTGGCTTCTTTAACAAAAATCAAGTGTGTGTAAGTGTGTGGTTTTATTTCTGTGTCTTCAATTCTATTCCATTGGGAGGGAGGGATCTGGGAGGGCAAAGGGATGGGGTGGGATGAGAAGGGTACATGATCTGGTATTGGGTGGAAGGAAAGAACTGAAGCCCTGAGGACTAGCAGAAAGAATGGAAACAGGCAACCTTTAGAGGTAGGAGGTTGGGGAGACCCTCCAGAATGTCCCAGAGACCTGGGCTGCAGAAGCACCTATGCAGTGTCATGGGTCTTAACACTAAGGAATCTGCCCTTCAGAGAACTATCATGTCAGGACCCAGGATTTTGTTTAAAGTCAAGTTGCAAAGATAAAAATATGTGTGGCAAAGAAGGGGAATTGGATCCTGGTAGGAACCAAGAGAAGCTGAGAGCATCAGAGGTTTGCATGGGCCAAAGAAGCAGGAAGCCCTCCTGGCAGGGAAATTCAACATCCATCAGTGACTGACACCTTGTCAGAGGATACCAAGTGAGCAAGTACAGAGCTGAGCAGATCAGTTTGTGGGTTTGGTCTGGAGACTGATTTTATTTCAGTTTTCATAGTGCTGCTTCCGATTTGCTCAGCATTCATGATATTTCCACTTTCTGTAAAGACAGACAAAAGGACAAAGGCTGAGCCAAGCTTTTAACTGCTTTTTACAAAGTGATCTTCTGATAGCTGGTGTCATATGGTATCACTCTTGGTGTTCTGAAGAAAGAAGTTATTTTGTGTTTTCATGTTTATTTGCGGGGGTTCATCTTCACACAAACAATGTCCTTTGGGCTTATTCCCTCTGTCCATTCCCCCCCCCCTTTTCTCACCCCTACTTCGTCCCTTTGTTCTTCCAGAAAGTTTCGCATCTATCTTCATATACAAATAAATGATGTCATGAGTCTATATAAAATATAGGATCACAAATGAAAGAGAAAAACGTTCTTCTTTCATGACTCATGTAATTCACTAAATGTGATGGTTTCTACTTTAAATACATTCTTCTGCAAATTAATACAAAATTATTCAACCTCTCTAGCCAACAGAAAAAATAAAATTAAATCTATACTGAAATTCCACTTTATATCATCAGAAGGGAAGCCAGTAAGAGAACTAATAACAACAAAGCTGGATACAAGCAAAAGAGAACCTTCATATACCACTGCTGGGAATGTCAACTTTAATTGAGGAAAACCCCCATGCCACATAATGGTAGTGAGATGTGAAAAAGGCAGAGTAAAACGGTTATATCAGTATTAAGATGCCATTTTTAAATGGCGTAGATTTAAGAAGATGTGAGATGTAGGAAAGCCCCTTGCCCCCAAAATGGAAACCAAAACCATAAATCTGCTATTTTTTTTTTCTAAGAATGGAGAACTCTGACTCAACCAACATAGTCAGCCAGTTTACACAAAGGTGAATGTCTCATCTTTTCAACCCTCGCCATTACCACAAATCTGTAGTGAAGTCTATTTTACACCATGTTGCAGGGAGAATTAAGGGTACGTGTTCAAAAAAAAAAGATTGTGCCCCCCCCCCCCAGGAAAAACTCTGGGAACACAGGGACAAGTTATGACAGCGGAGTGTTCCATGGAAGCTGGGATTTTGATCTATGAAAGGCTAAGAAAAAAAATCAGTCTTTGGGAATTCACTGATACCTTACAGAGAACTCTGGATTTCTCTTAGCAAGTAGGTAAAGGTGTAAGCCTATCTTAACCAGAGGTGGCACTTTCTATGTATTATTGAATGTAGCTTACCGAATATGTTCTGAAATTGTGAACAAATAACAACAGGCTTACTTGGCTCCAGAAAATACGGTGAAGTACAGTGTGCCTCTACAAAGCAGTCAAGCATGAGTGTGAAGGACACCTTAAGTCTTCTCTGGAAAACTTTCTCTGTGGTGATGGAGTACCAAAGTGGAACTTTTTAAAAAAGAATTAAATAAAAAAAAAAAAAAGAGGCAGAGCTATGTCCATAATTCCAGAGACATATCACACTGCAGCAGATTTTCTTAATTTGAGGAGAATTGATTGAGTCCATCCAGACAAACTGGGAGAACATAGCTCTCAAAGGATTGTTTCATCTTGCACACAGACCTTGTCTAGGGGAATGAAGTACAATGTCAAGATGTAGCCATTAAGATTTCCTGCTGATTGCTCAAGTGGAGACTTGAACTCTTAACCTGAGAAATAAAAGACTTAAGGCTATCTCAGCTGGTAGACAGGTTCCGGCTTTCATCTCCATTTAATAACTAGAATGATACACCTGCACAGAGGGCTTATGGCAGGGAAAGATGAAAAGGCGCTTGCTAGTGAGAGGCACTTACTCTGGAGTAAGAAATACAGAAACCAGTCCCATAGTACTGTGTGCTGGTAGAAGAGTCAGTCTCTGTTTGGCTTTACTGGGGCAATAATGGGTTAAAATCTCTGGCTAGTGATAGGATTGAAAATTCAGAGGAAGGCTTATTTCAATTTTCTCCTATTTTGGAAAATGTCATTAAGTTTGTATAGAATAAAATCTTGGGAAACAGAGTGTTTTGTTTTGATTTTCGTTTTCATTTCCTCTCTTGGCATTACCATCTAGCATGTTACCACTGACAAAACCTAACATTTTGCTTGTGTATTCTCCCAAATTCTGTTGGACCTATTTAATGTGGTTATCATCCAGGACCAGACTGAGATAATTCAGACATGGTCTAATATATAGTATTTATTATTTGTTTGTTTGTTGTTTATTATTACACACACACACACACACACACACACACACTGAATGTCCAAGAAAACCAGAGTATGATATCAAGATATCTAGTTGTTGACTTATGCATGGAGGCCTAAGATCAACCCTGGGTTCAATCATTCTCTACTTTATCCTTTGAAACAGGACCTTATTGAACCTGGAGTTCAACAACTGGTGGCTACTCTGACTGAAAACAAGCTTCATGGATCTTCCTCTACGTTCTCCACCTTCTCCCAGTCCTGATGCTGCAAACAATGCACTGGGCTTTCATAGTGCTAGGAATCTGTAGTAAGATCCTGGTTCTTCAAAACCGGATGCTTCATCCTCAGAGTCCTCTCTGAAGTCCCTTAGTGACAGTATTCTCTAATGTGCAATGACTTGACAATGTTTCATAAATTATATTTATTAGAAAAACTATTCATTTTAACTTCCTCATAATTTATGTTCTTTTTAACTAATATGATATTTATTCAGATAAATACTCAACAGAAACCCAAAAGCAGAATTGGTAAATATTTATGGACTCCTACTTAAATTATTTAACTCAGTTCAAATTTGGAAAGACTTCCCAAACCTCCTGAGGAACCATGCCCTGGCTTCATGCTCTGGCAAGTCAAGGGTGCCTTTCTCCTACTAGTTTGAGTCTTTTATTGTTCTCAGAGTAAAGATTTCACTCATAATTTTTAGCTGCAATCTGTAGGTCCCTGGAAATGTTGTCTTTATTTATTTCATGTTTTTATTTCATTATTAATGAAGTTTTCCTCTGCCTCTTGAATAATATTTTTTTAAATTTACCTTCAAAGTTTTCAGCCACTGAAAAGTCTAGGCTCAGGTGCTTAAGTGATGCTGAGAAATTGCACAAATATTTTTTAAAAGCACATTATAAAACCCTCATTTAAGAAGTATCAACATACACTCATTAAATATATAGTAAAGAAAATTTGATTCTACTCAAACAAATTGAGCATTCAAAATGAAGGCAATATAATAATAGTTAATTTTATAGTGTACTACAGATGAAGAAAAACTTCCAAATGTAACATGTTTCAAACAAATTGAAAAGCATTTTCTTAGGTTATAATTCTAAATCCCCTGGACTTAGTCTAAACAAAACAAGCTTTCTTTCTATCAAAGTTATCCTCTCGCTGACTGATTTAATTTCTAATAGAAGATACTTTCAAATCCACAGATGTCTACTTAAATGAAGAGTTTTGTTCCATTTACTACCTGCAGGATTTTCTGCTTGCCCAAGATACTAAAGTGAGAATAGTCCCTTGGTACAAGCACTTCCTTGTCTCTTTCGTTCGGTACTTTACTTCAGATAGACGGTAGAATGAACACTACAGTTCAACAAACTATTCTTTTTCTCTAATAAATAATTTCCCAATAAAAAATGAGGCCTACTAGATTTGCCAAATGAAATGGTGTTTGTTTGTTTGATTATCTGTTTGTTTAAAAGTCTCACAAATGGAATTTGTGGCTAGTGAAGGTTGGTACTTAAGCTATAGACTAGTGACCACCTTTCTTTTTTCTCAGAGATGTATTAGTTTTAACACATGTTCATTAAGTTTTGTATGCCAGATTCCTTGGTTGAATGAGCTCCAGTTACCCATTTTGCTGAGTGACTGGATAACAAACCCTGTGTTTGTTGATTTCCCACTCTCCGAGTGGTGTTGTTCTGGTACTTACCACTGAAATAACTAGCCACATTAAAGGGAGGTCTTACAGTTGGCTTCTGGAAGACCCAAATTGAGATGAGACACAGCTCCAAAGTTGTCTGTTCTATACTAACTGCTTTACCTCTTTCCTCTTCAGAAACACCCACTGTACTCCAACCTCCTTCCGACAGCAAATTCCATACTGTGAGACTTTAAGCAGCTGATTTTCCCATGCTTCACGTTCTTTCCTTCCTGCCTTCACACTAGTAACACTCTCATCTTCACTGAGATGCTGAACAAACATATTAGAATACGATGTTCATCCGAACATGTGGTTCTTTAGATGTAATACAAGAAGGAAACGGCTTCATGATACATTTAGTGTTCATAAATCTGATGTCTCCATTTTAAAAAAAAAGTTCAAGGATTTTACCAATAAATGAATCTAATAATGTTTGCTTGACAATGTAATGCAAAACACATATGTGTTGAATATGAAGTGCCCCCATGGACTCATGTATTAAATGCTTGATTCCAGCTAATGATACTATTTTGAGAGGTTCTGGACATTTTAGGAGATGAGTCCTAGCACACTGGGAGTCAGGTCTTTACTGTGATTTATCCCTTCCTATCTCTATTCTTCCTGATCCTCATGAAGTGAACAGATGGACTCTGTTCTACACATGCTAGTCACCATGATAGTCTGCCCACCATGCACTAGAATCAATGGAGCTATAGGCTGAAATATCAGAAGCCACAGCTAAAATAAATTTTCACTCCTCTTATTAAATTGTTGAATGTTGTTGATACTACATTCAATCAACTTTTGCATATTAAAAGTTGTCTTTACAGTTGTTGAACTTCTGGTAGGAATAAAAATGGGTACAGCTATACTGGAAGCAATGTAAGCAAGCAATATAATTTATATATATTAAATACTTATGCAAAAAATCTTCAAAACATATGTAAACATTAAATATATAAGAATATTTGCCTTCCTCAAGGGAACAATTGAAAATATTATAAAATAAGTCACCAATTAATATTCCAATACTAGATGGGATTTGCTAAAATTTATAACAATTGTGTTTGATCTGAGGAGTATGACTAACAATTGAATGGATGAGTGAATTAATGAATAAATGAAACTTTTAAAAAGTTTATTGGTGTTAGAATCAATTTACCTGGCTTCTACCCCTCCATTTAGTGGATTGATTTAACCATTTGGATATGCCTACTTTTGTAAACATAAAACATAAATAATGATATTATCTGCCTCACAAAATCATTTATTATGAAGGTTAAGTCAAGTTAGGTCACCTTAACAATTTGTGGTAACTGGTTCATAACAAGACTCATTGTGTTAAGTTAATAACAACACTCAAGTGCTAAGACCTATTGTGTGGTTTGTGGTGATGATTTAATTGTTTGAGGAAGAGAGATGAGCAGGGATCTTTACCAAGACTTCTTTGTACTTCTAATACCAGCAGAGAAAACTAAAAGGTTATATTTCCAGGTATAGCTGCTTGTGTTCTACTGATAATTTGTGTCCCCCAAATTAGTTTGCACAAGAGAGTCTGAACATAACTTCTGGGAGCCTACTCCCAGTTAATTCTGATTGATAAAGAAAGATGCCAGCAGCCATTAGCTGGGGAGGATGGGGGGAGGTTTAGTTTTCTCTGGCTGGAAACCTCAGAAAAGGAGGAAGGTGAAAGACACCATGCCTGAGGTATGGACAAGGGAGAGGAGCAAAGCTGCCATGTAAGAGGGCCAAGAGGACAAGGCCCAGAGGCCGCTCAACTGGGTCTAGAACACCCAAGATGGAATGTTGAAATTAGTAAGTAGTTACTGGGTATTATCATTGGGAGGTAGATTCTAGCAGCATGGAGGCTAGGCAGGTGCCCAGCTACTGCATTGATTAAGGCATATTGAAATATAAAGGCTGTGTGTGTGTGTGTGTGTGTGTGTGTGTGTGTGTGTGTGTGTGTTTCATTTGGGAACATAAACTGTTGTGGTAGATAGCTATGCCACAACAGGATTTATTATTAAATATTCTACATCTAGGTACCAATGATGGCTCATCATGTAGCATTCCAATTCCAGTTGCTACTTTCTAGGAACCTCCCTTGAATGGGTTGGCTGGGCTAACGAGGCAGTGGGAGGAAGAAGCAGTTGTTGAGATCCAGTTCTCAGGAAGTGGGCGCTACATGCCAAAGGCAAGTCAAAACGATTTTGCAAAGGCTCCTCTGCTACCTGAAGTTTGCTGCTGGATACTGCTGAGGAGTTTTAATGAGTGTTATCTTGGTCTCCTCTGATGGGCAAAAGGAGGAAATTAATACAGGACACTAAGATCAACTTCTGGGATTACAACCAGGGGATGAGTGGAGCATACTCAGTAGAACTGGCCTCAATTGTGGCCCTGCTGGGCTCCTGGGACTGCCATCATAGTGTGGGTTTGCTTTGGAGAAGCATGACCTGGATGTGGCTTTCTTATGAATCGTGTAGCCATAAGCAGAAACATGGCTATTCGAGACATCCCTGCATAGTATTGGTCATCACCCTTAGGCAGTCCCTGGGACACAGTTCATGCAGCATGTCAGAACTGTAACAGTTTCGGGGGCAGCATGCATTATGAAAAAGACCACCTTTCTCATGTATAGAGTTTCACTGATGGACTCTGAAATATCTGTATCCTGTGAGGTGCAAATTATTTTAAAAATAATGAAACCTGATTCAGTTAGTAATTTATACATTAAACAAACTGTCATTGAAAAATAGTCACAGTCATTCTCTTATTCAGTTCTAGTTCTTCTTTATTTGACTGCTAAATATTGGGGAACATTAGTATTGCTGTCGACTTAAAGGCATTATAGGCTTGAATGGCAATGCAAGAAAGTAAAGGTCTATAATCCTGCTCTGGGCTTCATGAAGTGTGCTAATACTATGTGGCTGCAGCAAATCTTTAAGGTGCTTCTGCTGGACTGAGATCAACAACAGAGCACTCCTTCTGAAAAAGTATGAGTTATGGAGAGCAAGCAGCTAGCAATGGCATTCCAAATCTTGTATGCAGATTGGTTTCCACTTCCACTCCGGCTTTGTTACTGCAAAATAAAACAATAGATTGATAAACATGAGGGCATCTAGAAAGAATATGTTGAAAATTATACATTAATGTGTAGATGTAATATCAAATGTGAAAAGAGCTTCTGCATCAGGCTCAACCTTTCAGATCTGGTCTCACAATACTCATCCTGGCTTTCCAGGCTGGTGCTGTCTAAGGAGCACAATCACATGTCCCTCACTCCTTCAGGATCACGACTGTCTCTGTAGCAACGTCCACATCATTCTCTAAAATGTGATATCTAAACCAAGCAGGGAAAGTGAGCAGACATTCTACGAAAGTCCACCTTTTATAAAATGCACCATGGCATGACAGCAAGGAACCTCTTGTCTTTCTTTCTGTGTCGATTTTCTTGGCTTTATAATACTGTTATCAGTAGAGGAACGATTACAAAAATGTCTTTATTTGTTTGCTTCTGTTTGTTCCCAATTGATACAGTGAGAGTGTCTGGAACAGATAAGATAAACTTGACTAATGAAGATGGACGTCTGCAGCAGGAAGGACGAGGTGGACAAAAGAAAGAATCACAGATGAGATGGAAAGAAAACTAATTTCTAAAACATAGTCTGATAGAACACTATGATGCAATGACAAGGGAGGAAATTACCAAAACTTTCAATTTCGAGGTGTTAATTCATGACAGAAGAAAAAACATCCCACATGGCCAGAGGAGAATAAAGGCCAGTTGTTCTTTCATAGGTAACTCTTTCAACTTCACACTAGGTTAGACCACGGGCAGGAGCAGAAAACCAAAGAACCTTTTCTTTGGAGCTAAAGATGTGTCTAAGTGCTCAAGGAGTAACTAAGGCAGAAAGGAAATCTAACAGCATTGTGAAAAGTGTATACCCTCCACATCCTTTATGATAAATGGTATTCAGTGGAGTGGAAGAAAGCAGGAAGAAAAACAGGAAGGTTGAGGGGCAGCTCTGTGCAGCACTGAATGGTCCAGTCATCACCAGTCATTAGCCATAAGACAAGAACCAGAGCAAGATTCTCTGAGGAAGTGACTAAATTATAGATCCTTTATATTGCTAACAAAGAAAAGTTATTATCAGGTTTCCTCAAGATATCCTCATGTAGTAGTTAATACTACAAAAGATTTTTAAACTCATTAGTTGGTTCTTATTTATGAAATGTTTTTACTTATATATGCTAAACAATATATATATGCAAATCTGTACAATGTGATATCTTGATGTTATTTTACAATGAATAAAATTAAAGTCCAAGAATATTAAATACCACATGTAAGGCCACTCTATTACACACTCAACCTTAATTTAATCAGAGTTTCTACTTGTTTTTATTGTTGGTATGGCTACAAGTTAGTCTTAGTTATACCAATGCATATATTGAGTATGGCTTTATGTTCTGTCATCAGAAATGTGTATGCATATGCTTACATTGAATAAAATATTATATACCCTGTGGCCTCTTAGGCACAATATGCCAAACATGGCACACTGTAGTTCTGTACATGATTAAAGAGGCTGAAACGGAATGAACAGTTCAGGTCACGCTCATCCTCACCCTAAGATGCTGCTGGAAGAAAAAAGTCATGTTTGGCACCACAACTCAGTGTCAGGTTAGAAATGATGGATGGCACTCTGACAGGTAGAGCCATCATTTTAGATGCAGTCTGAAGTTTCTCCTTTCCTTTGCCAATCTCAATATAGCTAAGGAGCTAAACACAAGAGGAACAAATGTAAACATTTAAGAAAGATGAGGATAATTAACTAAATCAATAAAACATCCTTGTCTACAAGCTGACACTCTGACTTTTTTTTTATTGCCAACTGAACAAACAACAGAATAATTTGGGTTTTAAGAAAATATCAGAAAGAACTTAATACACTTAAAATTCATAATTCTGAAGAGGATCTTACTCCATTGCTTCTTGCTACAGCAGACTATGGTTAATAAGTGAGTGGAGCCTGTGAAACTTTAAGGCAATGTTGCAGAAAGCATTTTCTCTTAAAAATGGGCAGTGTAAATGGGTTTTTGTGCTCCTGTAATGTAAATATAATACATTTTCATGCAAAATAAAGGCAAAATGATCTGTCTCATTGTGTTTGAAATATAAAACCAGAATTCATAGATCCAGCTTTCAAAACTATTTCCAAGAAACACACACACTAACAATAAATAATTTCCTCCCATTAAGAATATGAGTCATTTGCACATACTTATAACTGTTTGCCTTGATGAAAAGACATGGATGTGGTGATATATATATATATATATATATATATATATATATATATCCTTTGTGTCTGGCTTTAAGTGAAATGTTCAGCAGAGACTTTGCTATGTTTGGGTCAATTAATAGAGGCTGAGAAATTGTTGTGAGACTGTTTGAACCTTGAAGAAATATCTGTTTAGAGAATCTGCATTTGGTGCTACATGAGAGCTTGCAGCTGCACCGATTTTGGTCCTAAGACACTCCTGGCAAGCAAGAGTTTGTATCTTTGATTATGACTAGCCATGGCCACAAGATTTGTGTGGGTTGTCTGCTCTCTTGGGCCAGATAACTTTGATAGCTGCAAACTTTCCCAGCCCCAATTAACTTTGTATAATAGTTGAGCTAGCTAGAGTCAGTCTCTTCCAAAAAGGCTGAACCCCTCTGCTTCTTAGAAAAAAATGAAGGCTTAGCGTCTTGGTGAGCTTCTTTCTAGACTAAGGAACATATGACCAACATGAAACAATCCATGAGACATGGCATTATAGTTTATTATCCATAAGACAAAGCCTAACAGGGAAGGGAGGGAACTTGGTGGGAAAGGGGATGGGGATTGGAATGGGGGTTACTGCGGATCAGGTGTGGGAAGAGATAGGAGAGAGGAACAGAGGGCCTGAAGAATGAATGGAAATCTGCAGTTGGTGATGGGGGGTTGGTGATCATCTCAAGGACTTGCCAGAGACCTGGGATATGGGAGGTTCTCAGAAGTTTATTAGGGTGACTTGAGCTGAGACTCCTAGCAATGGGGAAATAAAAATTTAAGTGGCTACTCCTGTAACCAGACAGGACCCCATGTGAAGAGGAGACCAACTTATCCACAAAACATTTTTCATATCTATAAGAAATGCAGACACAAAGATGGTGCAGAGACTGAGTGAATGGCCAAACAATAATTGGCCCAACTTGAGACCTATCCAATGGGTAAGCACCAATCTATGACACTGTTAACAATACTCTGTTATGCTTGTAGACAGAAGTCTAGCACAACTGTCCTCTGAGAGGCTCTACCCAACAGCTAACTGAAACAGATGCAGAGCCAAATATTAGATGGAGCTTAGGGGGTCTTATGGAAGAGCTGAGGGAAGAATTGTGGGCCTTGGAGGGGATAAAATGTCCATGGGAAGACCAACAGAGTCAACTAACATGGACTCTTGGGGGCTCTCAGAACTTAGGCACCAACAAAAAGAGTATACACAGGCTGGACTGAGGCCTTACACACTTATGTAGCAGATGTGCAGCTCAGTCTTCGTGTGGGTCCCCAATAACTGGAGTGGGAGCTCTCTCTACAGCTGTTGCCTATCTGTGGATCCCATTCCCCTAACAGGGCTGCCTTGCCTGTTATCAGTGGGAGAGGATTGCTTAGCCCTGCAGAGACTTGATGTGTTAGGGTGGGGAATACCCAGAAGGAGCCTCCAACTTTTCAGAGGAGAAAGGGAAGGGGGATGGTGGGACAGACTGTATTGGGGGAGGGGGGCAGGAAAGGTGGATGACAGTGATTGAGATTTGGAAGTAAAGTGAATAAATAAATTAATTAATAATGAATAAATAAGGAAAAATGTCCTCTCTCTCTTTAGCAGTGGTTCTTCACCTTCCTAATGGCTTGACTCTTTAATATAGTTCTTCATGTTGTGGTGACTCCTCAAGAATAAAATTATTTCATTGTTACTTCATAACTGTAATTTTGCTACTGATACAAATCATAATGTAAATATAGGATATGCAGAATATCTGATAGGTGACCCTCACCAAAGGGGTCACAACCCACAGTTGCAAACCACTAACATATAGCATGCCAGGGAATCTAGTTACTATATAATAAACACTAAAAGCTAAATATTGAATCTAGGTTCAAAACTACTGGGCTCTAGAACATCTGAGATCCAAATAGTTACTAAGCTTGACCTTACTGTTTTGATTATTGTTTTGAAAATTAGTCTAATGTCAGGCAAGAGGAAGTCACAAATGGATTGCGAGACCTGGTTTTGCAGGTCTGTGATCCCACGAGCTATCCTGTTCCAGTGCCTGGTGCCTGCTCAGTTCATAGCTCACAACAATACACAGTTTACATTTCATCTGCTAAGTTGCCTTTGGAGAAAACACCTCTATATTGTCAGGCTCACACTTCTCCTTAGTAGATTCATCCAAGGTGAGCAAATGAGACCGGTTTCTTCATGTTACATAACTGAAAGACTCTCTGGGATTTTCCCACAAAATCAAAAGACAGATGGAAATCGAAAATACAGGCTTCACCCTCCCAATTGAACATAATGGAAGATATTTCTCTCTCCTCCTTTTCTTGGGGTATGAATTTTAGAAAATATGTCGGCAGTACTGTCCTGATTCTTTGAATTGTTTAGAAATCCTTTTGGGAACTAGATGGGAGTTTTGTGAAACCCGGGAAATCAATCTCACCCTCTCTTTCCCTCTCTCTCTCTCTCTCTCCTTGCTCCCTTGCTCTCTCGTTCTCTCTTGCTCTCTCTTGCTCTGTCCTAGCTGCTAGAGTAAACTAACAGCTGATTACTTCCTAAAGGTGTTTGTTTGTTTATTTATTTATTTAGTAAAAATCAGACAGAGATGAGTTCCCCAATTACCAGAGAAATTTGGGACAAGCTTTGGGTTACAAGGAATACATTGGTGCTTTGTCCTTGAGGGTAAACTAACTTACTTTTCCTTGAGAGAATAGACTTAATAGACTATTTGGCTTTATGATGAGAAGTCTACTGGGTTTGTAATCTCTTAGTGTATTATCCATGATAAACATCGCATTCTGCTGAGTTGAAGCTGTTCAGTACTAAATATGTGGCGCACTATCTGTTGTAGAAAATGATATGAGGGCTTGCAGAAAGAGGGACTGGGGGAGTGGGCATGGAGGGGATGGCAAAGCGGAGGTGGGATGAGCATGAAGGAAACAGGACTCCTGGGGGAAGTAATCAAGAAGAAATCGTTAAAGGAGTCATATTTTACCTGCATAGACTTGGGGCTTATGACAGAGGAAATAATGACAAGACAGTCATTATGATGTTCATTGTTACTAAACCTGGGGGTAGGAATGGCCTTCTAGATGTCTTGATTAGGAGATGGCCACGTGTATGCCTGTTGTGAATCCATCTATGTTTGTTGAGACATTTCACTCTGGTCCTCTAGCAAGTTATGTGTCAAAGTATGTGGCCCTTCTTTTCAACATCAGATAAGCCAGGTTTTAAGTTTACTCTTGAAAACCCAGCTTTGAATTCTTTTTTTTAAACTGGATATTTTCTTTATTTACATTTCAAATGTTATCCCCTTTCCTGGTCACCCCCCAAAAAATCCTCTGCCCCATACCTTCTCCACCTTCCACCTGCTTCTATGAGGGTGATCCTCCACCCACCCACCCATTCCTGCCTCCAGGCCCTCAAATTCCCCTACACTGGAGCATCCCTCCAGCCTTTACAGGACCAAGGGCCTCTGCTCCCATTGATGCCTGACAAGGTCATCCTCTGCTACATATGCAGTTGGAGCCATGGATCTCTCCATATGTACTCCTTGGTTGGTGGCTTAGTCCCTAAGAGCTCTGGGGATGTGGTTGGTTGACACTGTTGTTCTTCCTATGGGGTTGCAAACCCCTTCAGCTCCTTCATTCCTTTCTCTAACTCCTCCATTGGAGATCCTGTGCTCAGTCCAGTGGTTGGCTATGAGCATCTGCCTCTGTATTTGTCAGGCTCTGGAAGAGCCTCTCAGAAGACAGCTATATCAGGCTCCTTTCAGCCTTGAATTCTTAACAAGCCAAGATTTATCCAAGTTTGATTTTGAGAAATGAGTTTGGGGATATTACCTGAGGGAAACAGTGGGTCCATTTCTCTTAAATCTTGAATCAAACCAGAATGTGAAAGCGGTTTCTGAGAGCAAGTGACTTTTTTCCTTTCTGTGTTCATTGAAAGAACAGGGATATTTGTCTGTACAAGACATCAACAGAGCCTTTGGAATTCACCTTAAGGTTGGCACACAATGTTCATTTGCCACACAGCAGCAAATCAGTCACTGTTCCTTTGTATCAAAAACAGAATTCTCAGAACCTTTAATAGCTATCAAAATCTGCAAAGGAAAAGGGGTAAAAAAAAAAAAAAAAAAACCCAAGAGAACACCTGGGGGTGTAGCTCAGTGACAGAGTTTCTCAGCATGCATGCCTGGGGTGAAGCTCAGTGTTTCTCAGCATGCACAAGACCTTAAATTCCACCCCCCAGCACCCATTACACAAATCATTATAAAACTGGGAGAGGAATTTGCAGAGCATGTGTTTTATAGGAAACTAGTGAATAATTAGCTACTGTGTTGCTGAGAAGGAAATCTTGCCCTGTTCTGGAAGTCAATTGATCCTCAAGCTGAAATGAAACCATCTTGGGATGTCTTTAACAGAAGACAGAGGAGTAAAAGTTTGTTAATATGTTTCTCTGCACCATGGCATTCACAGTTAATCCTAGAAAGAGAGAAGTGAGTTATAGAGTGGTTTGTGGATCCAAAAACGCATATATAAGAATACATATATATGTACATGTGTAATGCATATCTAATGCTGAATTTATAAGATATGCTATATGCAACCAGAAATAACTACTTGTAGCAGAATACAAAGTTCTCTGTGTCTCACTCAGACATTATTAATCTGAGGCCAGAAAGTTTCCCTGTAAAGTGTTAAATAGTCACCTATTTGGAGATTATTATATAACTGTGGACAATACAAATCAACAATAGTAGCCTTCTTTCAAAATTGTTCAGCCAGCTGAAACATGCTTGAATTGATTGTTTAGGAAGCTAATCTAGTTATCTGAGAATTCATCCATGGCCATATTTGTGTGTGCTTTGGCATGTGTGCATGTGACTATGGGTGTCTTATGTATATGTGTATGTATGCATAATTGTACACATGTATACGTATGTATGTAAATAGACATGTGAGTGTGTATGTACACCTATGTGTGTACTTGAGTTTATATGTGTTTGAATTTGTGTGTGTGCATATATCTGTATAAGTGTGTATGCATGCAAGTATGTGCATGAGTATCTGTGGGTGTGAATGGATATGTTCCTGTTTACATGTATGTGTGTGTGTGCATTTGTAGGCATGTGTGTGAATGTGTACATGTTTGTGGGTAGGTAATTCTGTGTGTATAGGTGAATATATGTATGTATGAATAAAAAGTTTTAATCTCTCAGGCATATAGTCATAAGATAACAATTGCTTTATAAAAACAGAATATTTTTCTTCAATCTGTTTTTTATACAGAAAAAATAAAAGCAAGGCAAGGGTTTGGAGAATATACACGACTTAAGAAGTTGTAGAAAGTTGTTAAATTCCTCCAAAAATGTTCAAATGCTAGTAATACATGTGTCACAGTGTCAACAGACAATAATCTTCATAAGTTATTTGTTTTCATTCATGCTAGCCAGTTTTACCACTCATGAATGTTACCACTTAGGTCCTTTGTTGAGGTTTGCATATTCCAAATCTAACTCAAAACTGTTCTTTAAATATTACCCAGTGACTTAATTTTAAGTCTTGTCTTCAGTGTTATGATACTTCCTATCTCTCTCTCTCTCTCTCTCTCTCTCTCTCTCTCTCTCTCTCTCTTTATTGGATATTTTCTTTATTTACATTTCAAATGTTTTCCCTTTTCCAGGTCTCCTCTTTGGGAACCCCCATCTGACCCCCCTCCTGCCTTTATGAGGGTTCTGCTCTTCCCACTGATGTTCAACAAGGCCATCCTCTGCCACATATACACCCAGAGCCATGGGTCCCTCCATGTGTACCCTTTGGTTGGTGGTCCAGTCCCCGGGAGCTCCAGGAGGGGAGGTCGGGCCTGTTGACACTGTTGCTCCCTCCATGGGACTGAAAACCCCCTCAGCTCCTTCAATCCCTTCTCCAACTCCTCCATCAGGGACCCCACTCTCAGTCCAATGGTTGGCGGCGAACATCCCCCTCTGTATTTGTCAAGCAAATCAGAGTATAGCTGAGCACCAGAACGCTAGAGGCAGGGGCAGAGTTAGGTGGATCTCTCCGAGTCTGAGTCTAACTTAGTCTACAAAGTAAGTCCAGGCCAGTCAGAGAAATACAGTGAGACCAAGTCTCAAAATAAAAACAAAATGGGATCCTATAGAACCCCCCCCCCGCCCCAAACAACCCAGGTTATTGTAAAGGCTATCGGTGACTCTCTACAAACGGATGGTAACTCTATTGCTGAAAGCAACACCTATACAAGTCATTGAACATGAAGCTGGGTCTACTTAGAGCCTTCACCCCTAGAGAATAGTATTTCTGGTACCCCTAGAGACAAGTTATTCTGCACACTACCAAAGGAGAAAGGTAAATACCAACCCAGCTCCAAACCCTTGAACTACAATGGTGAACAGCATGTAAGATGTGCTGGTGCACTAGTGGCATAAAGCTTGTAGAAGTAACCAACCAGTCCCTGCTTTGAGTTAAGACCCACCCCATGAGATGAAACCCATACTCAATGCTGCTTAGGTGACTAAGAACTGGAGACTGTGTAGGCCAGCAACCTAGGTGAAAAACAAACTCTACTGCTCTGTTAAATAAATGTAGCAATAAAGTGACTCCTAAAGACATTCTGCTGCACTCATAGATCCGTGCCTTGCTCTGCCATCATCAAAGAATCGTCTTCCTGAAGTAAATGGAAACAAATACAGAGACCCACATCCAGACAATGTGTAGAAAATGAGAGACCCTGGAATACTTAGCCCTAAAAAGGAGGTTTGTGTCAAATCTCTCCCATCAGGGCTCAAGGAACTCTGAGGAAGGGTGGGCAGAAAGAGAATAAGAGCCAGAGAAGATGGACGACACCAAAAAATCACAGCCTTCTCAACACAACAGCCTGGCACAGATGTGAACTTACAGGGACAGTGGCTGCATACATAGGGCCCCCACAGGTCTGTGCCATTTGGAGTCATAGAGTTGAAAAGGGACATATACATATGCCCCTATCCCTAACCAATAAGGTACCTCAATTGATAGACACTTAAAATGAAACATTCTTTTTCTATAAGGGAATCTCACTATGGAAACAAACCACTCTTGAAGGGTGGTCCCCATGCCTAGCAGTAAATGGCTGGCCCAAAATGAACACAACAGCATCTTCGGGGGTTGTCTCTTAATGTAAAGTTAGGGAGTTTGGGGTTTTATTTTTGTTTGTTTATTTTCTTCTAGTTTACAGATTATAATTATGGCATCAAGTTTTATGTTTCCATGGGATTCCCGAGTGTGCAAATGTGTGCACAATCTGCATCCATGTGCATGCAGAAGTGTGCATATCTGCATCCATGTGTGTGCAGACATGTGCACATCTGCATCCACATGCTTTTTTCTTTGGCTCTTTCTTTAGTTTGGTTGTTTTTCATATTCCAATTGTTTGTTTTTTATCTATGTTACATTATTTTATTGTTATTCCTTATACCTGTTTGTTTTCTAATTAGACAGAAAGAGTGCAGATACAGATGGGAGATGCTGTAGGGAGGAACTGGGAGGAGTAGGAGATGGAAAATTGTAAACAGAATATATTGTATAAAAAAGATTTGTTTACAATTTTAAAAAAACAGGTTTTCATAAGCACACACACACACCACAACAAAATTATTGTCTACCCTATGTTATTTGGCAACTCAAAGCAGTGTTTTATATTGCCTAAAATTGGTAAGTTCTCAGTTCAGTATTAATGGCTAACCTGGATATTTTTGTTGTTTACATAACCATCTGATTTTACCTTATTTCATAACAACACTAATATTGAATCAATGTGGCATATATGAACTTGCATCAAATTTATATGGTTTGAAATACAGGTAATAATATTTCATCTTTTAAATATTCATCAGAAAAGAACAAAATTTATTCAACCATTTTTCTATTTGAGTGCACATATGCTGATCCAAATTCTTATTTCTATATAATTTGTCACTATTATACTGAAAGAGATGACACATGTGACAAGGTTATTACCCTGACTATGTTAGAGATATCATATATCTCTATATGTATATTCTCAAGGAACCAAACATCCCACCTTAGTATACTACTTTAAAGATAACCAGAGATGTATGAAATGGTACTAGTGTGAACTATTCATAGTACATCTTTATTTCACTGTATCATCACTGTGGAAAGCCTAGCAGAATTTGATATGATAGCTTTAAAATTTGTCCAAATAAGGGTTAGGAGAGCAATTGCCTAGTGTGTATATAGCTCTGGGTTCAA
Organism: Rhynchomys soricoides; assembly: GCA_019843965.1. Classification (NCBI taxonomy): domain Eukaryota; kingdom Metazoa; phylum Chordata; class Mammalia; order Rodentia; family Muridae; genus Rhynchomys; species Rhynchomys soricoides. The sequence continues at coordinate 30,038 of JADRCH010000036.1, read as the reverse complement.
TCTTGAATACTACCCCAAATTAATAATAATGATAACAATAATAATAACTATTATTGTTGTTAATAGTAAAAAAGTTAACAATAATAAATAAATAAATTTAACCTTGAATGGTGACATATTCCTCTAATCACAGTAGAGTCAGGAGAATTTAGTTTAAGGTCATCTTTGGATACACAAAAATTTTAAGGCCAGCCTGAGCTACATGAGATGCTATCTCTAAATAAATAAATACATAAATGTACACAAATCTTCTTCAAAGTACATGAACTGTCTTTTAAACATAAATTAATAATCCATGTTTTGGATTTGTCCTTAAATGTATGAATAGGAATGTCAGTTTACGAAAATGTATAGTATAACCTAAATTGTGGATAAATCTTGAAAAACAAATTTCAAATCTTATTTTGGATGTTTTTTTATTCTTAGTTCTTTATTTCGTAATGTACTTTAGAAAATATCTAAAACGAATATATTTACAAGGCTCACAAAATCAACTGAGCAAGGCCCTTCAGGGCTCACAGAGACTGAAGCAGCATCCACAAGCCTGCATAGGTCTATGCTAGGGTCTATGTATGTACACTGTCGTTGTTTAGCTTGGGATTTTTGTGGAACTCCTAACAGTGGAGTGGGAGTGTCTCTCACTCCTTGGCCTGCTTTTGGGTCCTTTTCCTTCTACTGAGCTGCCTGGTTTTGACATGAGGGTGGTGTATAGTCTTATTCCATCTTATTATCATCCTTATCTAGTTGATATCCCTGGTGACTCTGCTTCTTTCTGAAGAAACAGAGGAACAGTTGGATCTGGGGAAAAAAGAAGGCTGGAACTGGGAAGAGCGGAGGAAGTGGAGGTTATGGTCAGGATATGTTGTGTTAGAAAAATATAGAAATAAAGATAAATAAAAATAAATGAAATAAAATTAAATAAATAAAAGTAAATGTGTAAGGTCCTATTTCCTTTTGAAGGATAAGTCTTTTAAAATTCACTTTTTCAAACTGAGGCTATGGTCAGGATATGTTGTATTAGAAACATAAAGAAATAAAGATAAAGAAATAAAACTAAATGAAATAAAATTAAATAAATAAAAGTAAATGTGTAAGGTCCTATTCCCTTTTGAAGGATAAGTCCTTTAAAATTCACTTTTTCAAACTTAACAGGTAAAAGCAGGTGCTTGCTGTTGAGCTTAGTGAGCTGAGTTCAATCCCAGGTTCTACATGGTAGAAAGAAAGAACTAACCATTGTCCTCTGATGTCCATATGCACTCTGTGGCATGTTTACATGCACACGCACACACACACACACACACACACACACACACACATATTAATTCAATGTAAAAGTTACATTTTTAAAATATTTTCTACCTTATCTGAAATAGTGTCTAAAAATTCAATGTACTTCTTTTGAGGACCACAAATTAAACCATACATAGAACTTTTTGCTGAATTACTTTCTTTAAGCATTATGGTTTCCATAAAAATAAACGGAGGGGTTAAAATTTAAACCTCTGTTTAGCAGCTTAAATATGAATATACCTAAAAGGATAGTGCATGAAATCAAGATGCTATGGCAAAGCTGGTTTGTCCTTGTCTATCGATTCTTGCCAATGTATAGAACTCATTTGTGGAGTTGGAAATGTGGTCAGGGAGCAGAGCCATCCTCTGCCCCAGTAACTGACAGCCTGCTGGTATAAGAACCCTGACTAAAACACAAGGCATGTTTCACAGGACACCCACTCACACTCAACAATGAGCAATGGGTTTTACAGATGAACATAAAAATGCCTATGACTGACAACTTGGTTTGTCCAAATGATGTATATAGATAGATTTCCAGTAGTTCCTCTACACACAGCAAGAAAAAAATGTGTTAAATCATCAGGTACTTCAAAACAACATTGTCAGCCAGGTAATTATTATCTTGTTGAGGTTTGATCTGTTTCTATGTGTTGTAATGCTAAATACCGTCCCCCAAGGTCTGGTTGCTCCTAAGGATGAGGAAGTTCTCAAACACACACTAAATGATGCTATGTAACCTTGCCCCCAAGTTATCCCTGATTGGTTAATAAAGATGCCTACAGCCTGTAGTTGGGCAGAGGAGAGGAAGGGATGACTTAGGTTTCTGGGCTTGGGGTCAGAGGAGGAGGAGACCAGGAGGAGAAGAGAGTGAAGAGAGGAGAAATGGGGAGGGGAGAAAGGAAGATGTCACTGGGGCAAGAGATCATAAAACTGGCCATGAGGTTGGCCAGTCCATGTAAGAAGGACCTACGCAGAACATGGCAAGTTATAACTCGGAGTTATTGATAGAGAAGTAGATACCAATAGCTTACAGAGTAGATAACTGCCCAGCTCTGGTGCTTTAAAGTCTTTATAAATATAAAGGTTGTGTTTATTTTATCTGGGAACTAAATGACCAAAGATGGTGTAGAAACCCCTGATTAATTATTACCACATTATCTCTTTTTTTGAAAAGTTATGACAATGTTGCCTCCAAAGGCCAAAGTTCGATGAGCAAAATCCCCAATGCTAGACACAAGAAGCCCTCTTTTCAGTTGTTGGTTGGAACCTTCCAAGGGACTCCAAACCCATACAGCCTATACTGCTATTGCCCTTGGTTACTCCCAGAAGTAGAAGGTAAGTCCCTATTGCTGAAGAGAGCATGCACTACTAGCTAGAACATTTATTAACTACAACAATGACCAGCATGCCACATAACCCTAAGAGTACAGTAGTAGCATGCATACCTTAGCAGTAATCAGCATCTCTCCAGTGGGACTAAAAACCTACTCAACAAGAAGGAAATCATGCCTGGTACTGGAAACAGAGCCAGCTAACCAGGACCAGTGAAGTCATGGGAATTGGAGAAGAACTTACAACTACTACTTTACTAAGCCAGATAAAGAGGACTGCACAGAAGCACAACCAATAAAAATGTAGAGTTATGGAGCCAGCTCCAATCATACATACACAAACTACTACCATACCCAAGTCTCAGAGAACATTGCTTTAGATCAAGAAGGTTGCTGTGAGATTGTATCTCCTGGTAATGTCATAAAGTACATCTATACAATCTTACCAATATGACTACCTAAGCATGAGCTGAACAATAGTGGCCCAATACACACATCAAAGTGGAAGGGGAAATGCCCATAAGGCCCCACCCCTACTCAAAGAACTACAGACATCTAGGGAAATCTTAGAGTGGGAGAAACAGCCTTTCCCAGGGAAAAGCAAACAAAGTGGTTTTCCAATGCCAAATGGTCAGCCTGAAAACATACGTACAATCAATGTTATACAGATTGTGCCAGTTATATTTATACTTACATACAGGTAATGACAATTAACAAAAAAACAGAGGCCATGAATTAAAAAATAAAATAGCAAAAAGGGAGAAAGGGAAGGGATGAATGATGCAATAATATAGATCAAATCTCAAAACTAAAAATGGCAGGATTTTCTTAATATTGAAAGAAATAAGATTGCTTACTTCTACAACCAATATGGCAGAGATCTCCATTCCTATCTTACATTACCTCTTTAGAGTCAAGATTGTCATGTTCAGGTATTGTCACTATGGGATGACCCAGCTTCACAGAAAAGATGCCCAGCTTGTGATCAGGAGCAAAAGTGAGGAGAAACAGATGCTTAGATTTCATTTCAACAGTTAGATAGTGACACCTAATCTTTTAGTGCAAACAATAGTGGATTTTACCAAATATAAGAGGTGGGACTTGTCTGTCATTTCAAATGTATGGGAAGTGTTTTGTCAGGAGATGGGTACTCTGATCATGAAACCCCATATTATGTATTTTTATGTCACAAATCAGCTCCAATAGGCCTTAGCAATACAGCAGATACTGTCATTAGTTACTTATTAAATAAACGTTTAAAACAATGATAAATTTTATAGAAAAGAATCTAGATGAAATTGATGTTTCAAGCCTCAGATGCTGATAATATCTGATAATATAGCTCCAAAGCAAAACCAACACTCCATGTTAGGATGCTCAATAAATACACATACATCTTGAGAAAGTATACATTTCCTGGAATAATACAATATTATACATTGTTGTGAACTTCAATAATCTCAAAACACAAACTTCATACATTTTGTAATTCCACCAGATTGATATTGTTATAACGTAATGTAACATAGTAACGTTTAACAGGAGGAGGTTCATCATCTATTTTGGTATTTTTACTTTCATTGCATGGATTTTCTGAGTACTGTGCAGACCCTTAAACTCACTAACATACATAGAAGGAAGGACACAAGATGTCAGTAAAGATCAGACTGTGACACAGAGAATTTGTACTGAGACACAACTTCCTACCTCTGTCTTTTTTTTTTTAATAGTCTCACTGCACAGCCTGACTTGATGCCACAGCAATTCTCCCTCAGTCTCCCAAATGCTGGGGTTACGAACCTAAGTTTCCACTTCTAGCTGTCTACCTTGTTTGTGTCACCTCTATTGCTCCAATGTTAAAGTTTTTTAAACCATTTGCCAGGCACATTCCTTTCTGTCAGAAGAAAGGACTGGACCCCTCCACTTTCAACAGGATCCTGCTTTGAGCAACTAATGGGACAGTGACTACCTCAACAAAAGGGAAGAGTGACTAACTGATCATAAATAATTATTAAGTCCTAAATCACTTCCACTTGGCCTAGGGATGATCTCTGAGTACAACAGATGTGCTCTTCCATTTTCTTCAAGGCAGCTGAAGTCTGCTGGTGTCTCATAAGGTCAACTTTAGTCACAACAGTTCATTGAATACTCATGTGCTAAGATACATGTATGTGTTTTTTCATTAATGATTTTGTTTTTTATTTTGTTTTGTTTTTAGGGACTCATTTCACTTTGTAGCCAAGGCTTTCTTTCCAGTTCTGAACCTCTTCTTTCTATCTCTCAAGTGCTAGGATTACAAGCATACCACACTAGACTCTTCATTTAGAGATCAAATGTCTAACCCCTGCTTCACAGATAAATTCAAGCACCAAGACACAGAATCATTTATTTAAGGGCCAGAAGGAGCAATAGAGAGCAATGACCAGAATCTGGGACACAGTTTCCAAAGATGTGAAGGGAGGTGTCCATAAGGAGCCCTCTGGGTACTGTAAGCAAGAAAGGGGCACATAGTGAGCTACGCCAACTTGAACAGAGCCACTGTAAGTGATATGTAAAATATTGATGGCTGCTTGAAGATATTTAAGAAGTTCATTAGAGATGGGGGCAGCAAGGAGAAAGGTGGAAGGGAGAGAAGAAAGAAAGAATTTTAAATGAAAGTGTTGTCTAGGAAAAGACAATGGGATCAAGGATGGCTCCTCTCTCTCTCTCTCTCTCTGTCTCTCTCTCTCTCTGTCTCTCTCTCTGTCTCTCTCTCTCTCTCTCTTTCTCTCTCTCTCTCTCTCTTTCCTACTTTCCAGGTGATATTTCCAGGGAAATATTAGAAAGAAAAACTGTAAATGGTCAAACCTCTGCTGAATGTAGAGATTTGGTAAATCACAAGGAACAGAGATGTCGAGAGATGAGAGCAATAAAACAGTAGAAAAGTCCTGCAAGAGTCAGAGCAGGAACAATTTTAGAAATATACTAAAGTAAGCTTTGTGTAGTTGCTACCCAGAGAAAAGACACATACGGAAGGTCAGAGGGAACCCCAAGCCTACATATGTGGCTGCAGTGTTCTGAAAAACAAGCTACTACTTGGCCTCAAATAAACTGAAATATAACTGAAAGGCTACTGTTCTCATCTCAGCTTTATTCAACATAGAGCAGAGATGGAAATGGGATGGGCAGGTGAAGTGAAACAAAGCACCTTTTCATCTCAGGTGGAAACATCAGGCTTGTGTGCTATTTAGACCCTTGTACATGAATATCTGCAGCATTTAAATATCACATTTATTTGCTTTTCACTACACTTGATCACTGCTGCCAGCAACCCAGCATAAATCTTGGCGAAGTGTTGACCCACTTGGGGGCTTTCTCACCTAGGCTGCTGTTTCTCCAGAGGCCACATGACCTTCCATGAAAAGACAAAAAGATGAATTCTTCCCAGGCCAGATGGAGTACTGAGACTCCAACAACTCAGCAGAAGACACTTTGCAAAACATAGTAAGCCTGCCCATAAGAAGTGGATTCCAATCCTGTGACATTTATAGAGTAGCTCTTGTCTAAAGGTATATTTTTTTTGACTGCCAGAAACTCTAACGAGGGGGAAGTATTGCAGGAAGTTTTAACATCCTGAGATCATCAGTGTAAGACTGACTGTTCAGAATTTCCTTCCTTAAGATTGCTTTTCTAAGTTCATTTACCATACCTCGTAAACCTTCACACCATGGATCTACAGAAACCTGTACCTTCTTCTGTCTCTACACTTAACAACTCGAGGTCGGGTGTGACCTTTATAAAAATACATCTAGAAAGTAGTAGTGAAAATCTACTGAAGCAAGGAGGGTAGAGTACTGTCTGTTCCCTCAGTATAAGGCTGTTAGAATGAAGCCACAAATCCCTGGGAGTCCTGAATTATACACCAGTCATCTTCATGTTGTCTGTGCCTCAGCAGGCAACTCACTCAGCACAGAGAACAAATTGATATGGAAAAATAAACAAAATAGATAAAAAATGAATTGCACTGTTAGAAAAAATATTTACAAAAGTAACAAATTACAAATTTGTGACTAGTTAGGACTTGTTTCAGCATCTTGAATGTTTCCCAGGAGATGTCACACATGGAGCACTGCAGGGAGAACAGCGGGTGGGTTCTATTTGATTCTCATGAGTTTTTAAGAAGCCTTCCTTTGTCAGTGTTTAGCTCCACGGATTCCATACAGCTTCTTATTTCTGGCTTCTCTTGAAATGTGCAAAAGTCTACACACGAGGTTTGTATCTTCTGGGTCTGCATAGCAGCCTCCCCTTAGAAATTAGAAGCAGCTGAAGATCCCCATGCAACATGGTCTGACTAATCCTATAATGAGGGGTGAAAGTTGAGGGACTATCTGTGGTCAGACTCAAATTAATTGTTTCTCTTGTATTAGAAATCTGCCTGGCCAATCAAAGCATACAGGGCTTTGGCCCCTGATTTCAAACATTTCATGGTGCAGAACACATTCTATAAATTTTTCATATGTGCACAGGAAGAAGCAAGAAGGTCATGATACTCTGCATTTCTAACAGCTGCTGCTGCAAGTCAATTAGAGAGGCCATGAACAACATCCTCTTATGAAAAGAGGAGAAAATGTGCTTCAGACTGTGCCCCAGTCATGTCTCCAGTTGACTGCACTCAAAATCAACTGTACCTAATTCATTAACTTACATGGCGGTTGTGTAATAAAATTATTTACTATGGATCTTTTTAATTTTATGCCTATTAATGTGCCAGGCATGTTGCTAAATGTCATGAATATAGTAGTGAATAGTATCCTGATCTAGAAGCCAAGTGTGAAAGATAAATATGATTTGTGTTCTCATTAATATTTACATATTAATTTGTATGCTAAAGATAGTATAATCATATTAATATAACTATAGAATATAGCATGTTAATTATATTACATTATTATTGTATATTAGGTTAATAATTATATAATTATATTATATGTAATTATGATAATATACTTGTAGAATATATTATATATAATTATGGTTATGTAATTATAATAATAAATAAAATAACTAAGCTGCGGCGGTACATTACTTTAATCCCAGCACTCAGGAGGCAGTGACAGGTAGATCTCTGTGAATTCAAGGCCAGCCTAGTCTACAGAGCTAGTTCCAGGATAGCCTGAGCTACATAAAACAACCCTGTCTCAAAAAAATAAAATAAATCAAAACAAATTTGAAAAAATATAATTATGATTAATATAATAACAATACAAACACAAAATAATCTATTAGGAGATGATGCTCTGAGTGTTGTGAGGGCTTAGTACTAATAGACCTGAAACCAGTCTAGAAGGATATGTCGGAAACTTCCCAATGAACCTCCTAAGTTACCTCCTAGAAGTAAGGAATAGAAAATATGCATATAGATCCACTCACTAAGAAGAAATCATAATTAGAATGATTGGAAGGTAGGGGGAAAACTCAAAGGGAATGGATAGCGTGAGTGACTGAGAAAATGTCCGCCGAACTGCTGAGTAGATATTTGCAAGCATTAGCTCCACTTCAGAGTCAGTGAGTAAGATCTTCAATTTGCTAAATGAATGAGCAGTGTAAAATTAGAGTTTGTTTCATTTCCCCCCAAAGACTGCAAGCTGCTAGATGATAGGCCCTTCCTCATTCTAGCAATTGTACATCTAAAAAGTTATGACTCATAATTCCAGGCCTGGGGCAACACAACAACACATCGGTGCTCTGGGACTGTCTTTATGAAAATCAGTACACCATATGTCTACAATGAAAGACTGGCTTCCATGTGCTTTGGGAAATGCCACTACTTCCAAAGGAGAACAGACTCTATGTCCTAATCATTCTATTCATTTTAACTAAATTTAAAAGGTGAAGATAGAAAACTTAGATGCTATATAAGGCATAAAAGACCATAGAAGATATAATATTAGTTGTTTAGAAGATAGCGTAACTATTTATTGTATTTAAAAGAAGGCATTTTTGGTAATGTCCAAAGGTTTACAAATTTATCTATACACTGATGCCCTATAGGTTCTCTCCATGCCTCAGTTTCCCTAGTCTTAAAATCTGCCCCAGGCTGAGTATAGCTCAGCAACAGAACGTTTGCTTACTGGATATGAGGTTCTGGGTTTGCTGAGCTTCCTTTACTATCAAAATAATAATAAATAGTATAATTAATTAGTCAATTAAAATAAAATATTGATCCCAATGGAATAGAATTATGGGTGGAAGAGAGAGTTGGTTTGAGAAAAGGTTGTGGGGGTGATAAAGTATATCATGTACATGTATGGAAATGTCATGATGAAACTTATTACTTTGTAAAATTAATATATACCAATTTAAAAAGAGCTAGGTCCTACATAGAAGCTCTTAAGTCTCTTTTACAGTTGGCCAATTTATTGTCTCCATAATTCTTTAGAAAACACTATTGGTTGAGAAATAGGATCCCAATCCTAAACAATCTCCAAATGAAAGTTCTTTCTTTTTGAAGTTTCCTGTTCTAGGCCACAGCAGAGCTCCAAGTTCCAACCATCAAACAGGGAAAGAATCTCCCTGTGAACATGATCTGAGGTCCTTAATATCAGTTCTTAGTTCTCCCACTGACTCCTTGTTTGGGTATTTTATAAACAGTATTTACAGAGCTCTGCTGTGTGCTCCCTGGGTGTCATGTGCTCAGCTGATGACATGTTGACACATCACTTGGTGCACATGTCCATTGTTATATGTGCCCACAGAGTGCTCTCAGATGAACACTAATAAACACATTCCAATCTCAGTTCTTGAGTTCCAGTAAAAAAAACAAAAGAGGTGTCTGCTCTCATCTCTGTGACAGATCTGAAAGTTCCCCACATATATTTGTTTTACTCTTAACTTTCCTGTTCCATGTTCCCTTTCTCCACAGACAGTGCTCTATGTTCTAAAGGACAGCTTATAGCATAACTGAATGCTTCTGTCCTTGCATGGTTCGTTCTATTTATAAATAAATTCCATTTCCTTTTGTTTATTCACATTTTACCTGGAGTTGTTTCCTCCAAAAGCAGAAAACCACTCCCTCAGGGACTTAACTGCACTATTCACTTTATCTTGGTGCAGACTTTATCTTGGTGCAATATTTTAAAAATGGAACAAAAGACATCTATATGCTGATGCCATCCTAGAGTTAAAAATGAATTTTAGAAATAGAGATGGAAGTTAACAAGGAAGCATTTTTGCTGTTCTTTTTGTCTGTTCTTTAGGGATATAGTTGCTTAGAATTATACATAAAAGAAAATGTCATTTTCAGTTCTTTTTGTATATCCCAATACTCTGCTACAACCACAAACCAAATATCTACTTTTTTCACAAAAGAAATATTGGTAAATTGTTTTGTCTCTATTCTTTATCTTCTATGTCACACAAGGATTGCTCTTTTATTTGGGTGACACATAATAGAATGTAAATGGATCTATAATACAGTCTCAATTACAGAAATATTTTTCCAGTTCCAGTTGCTCTTCCTTGCTCTCAATCTAGACTTTTTTTACTGACAGAAAGTTCCCTACAAGTGGTAGGAAACCAATCCCAGAGCCTGGCACTCTGTTAATGCCTGTAAACTGAGGTGTCACAAGTACTTGTACAACTATTTAGACTGACTAATAATTAGGAAATGGTTCAGGTCATCTTCATGGACCCATAGCAGGCTTTTCTACTCCTCCTCCACAGCAGGAGATCTACTAAGAGCTCCTCTAAGGCAGCAGTATTAAGGATGGATAGGCACTGCTGAGGAGTGACAGTGTCTATGAATGGGTAGTAGAAAGATGGGCTAAGGATAACGTGAATACCAGTAACGGAAGGGTTGCCCTAAATGAGGTGCCTACCCACCCTCTCTGGACATTGAAATCTCACTTCTCTAGCCATATATCTCTATGGCTTCAATCTATGGTTCAAAAGTATGTAAGCTACAACCAACATTTTTTCATGTTGCTTTATATACCTTAGAACTGTTAGGACACAGGGATCCCTTACCGCTATAGGCCATTCCTTAACTGGATTTTGTCACCAGACACTGTAATTAGGCTTTTAATCATATCTGTTCCTGACACATTTGAAAGAGTCTGAGATTTCCCATTTGAAAAATGTTTCTTCTTTTACTTCTGTATGCTCTCTAGAAGAACAAACAACCAGGAAAGCTTTTATTTAAATCCAAACCAGAGGTAAGTAGATTATTTAGTGATTACAAGTACCTTACAGGAAAATTCCATGTTACCATTGGGTTTTAACAATCTCAATGGGTAAGAATTAGAAAATTAAAATAATAATGTAGGCTGTAGACATTAGCTTAACTTGTGTTTGCTTGACGTGGTCCCAAGGGAGACCAGGCCCAGTGGGTCCTATCAAAAATTCCATTCTCAAGCATCAGAGAAAAAAAAACGAAGAATAGGAAATCCATTTTACTATACCACATTGGTCAAAGGTATCAGATAGAATTTTAGCATCTGTTTTTCATTCATATATGGACAATACAATAAAAGGCAGAAAGACCACAGAATATTTGCCAAAATCCCCAGGCTCTTTTAAAACTTCTTCACATTGTTCTTCAGTAAAAAAGAAAGAATGCAGGGTGATATTAAAAGAATTATAGGAAGCAAGGGCAGACAGTTGAAATGCCTTCATCAAGGACTCATTGAATTGAGCAAATGCTCACTGAGAAGTGTGTCCCCACCTCCCTAAACCACTGCCACCAACAAGGACAGACTCAAGTGGGGGAGGAGGGTGCCTGCTGCATGTGTGGACAAGTTTCTTTTTATGTCTTATATCCCGCTACATATTATCTGTTAAACCAAAGCTTGCCTTTATTTGAGAGCACAATTGTGCTTTCTCCCTGCCCCACTCTATCCCCCAATTAGGATCTCACTTGCTTACAGGATGCGTTGTGAAGAGCACTTATTCAACAACATAACAAGACACTGTGCCCTATCCTAGGCTCTTTCACTCAAGAACCTGATCCCAGTTGCCTTGAGAATTATGACTAGGTGCATGCTGTGAAATGCAAGCTCTGTTTCCCTTAGTTTCTCTATTAGAATGAGGTACAACTGTGGTGTATGCCTATGTGACTCCACACCTATACAGCACACATACAGGCAATAAATTCCAAGAAGGGACAAAAGCATGCTATCTGACAAGAGTTTTAAAACCCATCGTCCTCAAGTAGACTTTGCCTCACTAAAAATACACTTCTGCCCACTTCCAATCAAGTACTTATTTCCAATTGGCAATATTTTTAATATTAAAGATGATTTTATGTTTAAAAATCCGACAAAAGAGACGTCTAGCCAAAACTAGTCAGAAGAGATAGGGATGTATACTCTACATACTCATCAAAGAAAAAATACACCAAGATGATATTGTAACTTTAAACATCCATGGACCAAATACAAGAGCATACATTCTCACACAAGAATCACTACTGCAGCTAAAATAACACATTGACCCTCACACAGTGATTGTGGAAGATTTTGATACCACACTCTTGCTAATAGACAGGTCATCCAGACAAACATTAAACAGAAAAAAGATGAAGCTGGCTGATGTCACAGACCAAATGGGCCTAACTGATATTTATAAAGCATTTTATGCAAATACAAAAAAATATACCTTCTTCTCAGCAGATCATACAACCTTCTCCAAATTGCTCATGTACTTGGACACAAAGCAAGTCTCAGTAGAACACAAGAAAACTGAAATAACACCCTGCATCCTGACCACCAAGAATTAAAGCTGGATATCAATAACCACAGAAACAGCAGAAACCTTACAAACTCACTGAAACTGAGCAACTCACATTGAGTAGGAAAAAAATGGGTCAAGACATAAATTAAGAAAGAAATTAAAAATTTTCTAGAATTGAATGAAAATGAATACACAATATACCCAAACTAATGGGACACAATGAAGGCAGTTCTAAGAGGCAAGTTCATAACACTAAGTACCCACCTAAAACAATTGGAGAAATCTTATACTAGTTACTAAACAGCACACCTGGAAGCTCTAGAACGAAAAGAAGAAATCACATCCCAAAAGAGTGGGTGCCAAGAAATAATAAAACTCTAGGCTGAAATCCACAAAACAGAAACAAAACAAAACAAAGAATCAGTGAAACAAAGAACTGGGTTTTTGAAAAAAATCAATATGATTGACAAACCCTTATCCAAGTTCACTAAAAGAAGGAAAGAGGATAGCCAAATTAACAAAACTGAAAATGGAAAGGAGGGCATAGCAATAGATACTGAGGAAATCCAGAGAATTACAAGAACATACTCTAAAAACCTGTACTCACAAAATTGGAAAAATCTAAACGAAATGGACAATTTTTTGATACATAACACTTACCAAAGTTAAATCAGATCAGATAAACAATTTAAACAGATCTGTAGGTCCAAGTGAAATAGAAACAATAATGAAAGTCTCCCAACCAATAAAAGTCCATGACCAGATGATTGTAGCACAGAATTCTACCAGACTTTTAAAGAAGTGTTAATTCCAATACTCCTCAAATTATTCCACAAAACAGAAATAGAAGGAACCTTGCCCAATTTGCTTAGTGAGTCCACAAAGACCTGACAAAGAGAATTACAAAACAATTCCCCTCATGAGGATAGATGCAAAATTTTTCCATAAAACATTTGCAAATAGAATCCAAGAACACATCAAAAAATTATCCACCATGATCAAATAGGCTATTGATTGAAGTTTGTTGAACTAACCCTGCATCTCTGGAATAAAGTCCACTTGGACCTAGTGGATTAAGTTTTGTATGTGTTTTTGTTTGCTACCAAAGGAGAATGGTAAACACCAATGCAGATACAAAACTTTTGATCTATAAGAGTGACCTGCCCACAAGATGTACTTGTGCAATAGTAACACAAAACTTTTGGAAGTAACCAATCAATATTTGATGAGATTTAAGATCTACTCCATTAGATGAAAACCATTTCTGACACTGCTCAGGTGACCAACAACCTGAGACTAGATAGGCCACAGACCAAGGTGGCCAAATATTAACATTCTGCTAAATAAGCATAGCAATAAAATAACTCCTAATGACATTCTTCTATACCAGTGTCTCACTCAGTCATCATTAGAGAAGCTTCTTCCTGAAGGATATGAGAACAAATACAGAAACCACATCTGTTCTGAACAATGCTCAGAGAGTGAGACCTTAGACTACTCAGTCCTAAAAGAGATGTCTTCATCAAATCCCTCCCCTCAAGATTTAGGGAACTTGACAAAAGAGAAGAGAGAAAGAGTGTAAATGCCAGATGGGGATAGAAGATACCAAGGAAACAAGACCTCCCAAACATGCAGGATGAATGGACATATTAACTCACAGACACTATGGCAGCATGGATAGAGCCTGTAAGTTAGGGCTAGGTATGGTTCCAGCACTGAGAAGGAAAGTAGACACAAGCCCCCATCCCTAAGCCAGAATCTATCTCCCACTGATAACTCACAAATGAAAAAATAATCTTTTCTACTGGAGTTTCACTGAGTATAGAAACCACTCCCAAGGCCAAGCCCAGTGCTCAACAGTAATGGCTGTCACAAAACAAATTCAACAGCATTTGTGATAGTTCTTTGTCAGGGCTCTTTTTGTCCACTCATTTCATATATATTGTATCTTATAGTGGGATTTTCACAGACCCACCAGTGATATAAATAATGACACAGAGGCTTATTAATATTTTATATTAAGATAAAATATTAATTATAATATAAAATATTAATATCTTAAAGCATAGGCCTTAGCTTGGCCGTCTTCCGACTATTCTATCCTGACTCATTCTGGCCTATGTCCCACCACATGGCGAAGCAAATCTCCCACCTCTGGTTTCTTCTCCTGCCCGGAAGTTCTGCCTTCTACTTCTTACCCTGCTATTGGCTGTCAGCTTTTTATTTAAGCTAATCAGATATAATTCTAGATTGCCTTAGGCATGAAAGGAAGGAACAAATATTTACAAAATATGAGACTGGTGATGAGCTATTAGCTCTCTGCCAGTACAGAATTAACACTTAAATAGACAGAGCCACACCCTCATACAGTGTTCCCCAACAGATTCCAGTCCCATGTTATCATGGGATTTCTTTGTATGTGAACATGTGTGTCTATGCATCTATATGTATTTCTTGAGCTTTTTCTTTGGCTCTTTTTTTCCTGGTTTTTGCTGCTGTTGTTATGTCCTACTTTTGTTTGTTTGTTTTAGTTTTATCTTGTTTCAATAGTTTTTTAGATGCTTGTTTGTATTCTAATGAAAGAGAGAAAGAAAGAGTGTGGACTGGGGTGGTTGGGGAAGAGGGGAGAATCTGGGAGTAGTTGGGGGGAAAAATTAATCAGAATATATTGTCTAAAAATATTATTTTCAATAAAAACCAACAAAGAAAAAAAGCAAAGAGAAAATATGTCACAATGAAATATTTCAGCTAGATACTATGTGTCTGATGCCACACAAAAAACGAGCTCAGGGATAGATGTTTTTGTCACTAAGATTAAGCCAAAAAAAGAAATATGATTAAAAGAATGGACTGTTCTCATCTTCCCAGAAGAAATACAAAAGTCAATGGTTCTGTAATTAAATTTAAAACATTTTCAGGATGACAACAAGGACTTAGAGGCACAGACACTCCCATTTCATAGGGCAAACTGTCACAAAGGTTTCCTGTGATGGTGAAATACTGTCTCCTGCTGAAGAACATACCTAAAGAGCTTTGATACTTCAATTGCACAAGTGCATCTATTAAAATACCTGCTCATTGACATTCATTTTCTAATGCTAAAACTCCAATTACTCTGATTTAGCCAGTTGAACAGAATGTTCTTAATGAACATAGTGAAAGAGTTCATCCATTCTGAAAACAACTTAGGATCTGAAAATACGGCCTCTGCTTTCCTGAAAAGTCTCTGAACATTAAAAACCCATTTTGAGTTTGATAAAATATTCTGTTCCACCCACCACAAAGATTTTTCTCTTCTGAAGCATCCTAATACTTATCCAATTCCCATTACCTCCAAAAAATTGTCAGAAAAGTTTTCAAACTGAGAACAAGGCCATTTATCTCTATGTTGATCAAAAATAAATTACCTTGGTTTATTCTTTCAGACAGGTTTCTACTTGTGTATACAGTCAGAGAGTAGCAAACATGATTAATGAGGTAGTTATAGGCAGTTTTGCCTCCAAGTTTCAAAATGACCTTTTTTAGTAAAGTGACTGCCAAAGTATATTATTTTTGGTTTGTGTTTTTATTTTATTCCTCTTCCCCCTCCTCCTCCTCCTCCTCCTCCCCTTCCTCCTCCCCCTCCTCCTCCTCCTTCTTGCTGTCTGGGTTGTTCTTGAAGCCCTAAGGCTTAAGAAATTCTCTCACCTCTTCCTCCCCTGACAAGTGCTGGGCTGTGTTCAGTGTTCATTTTTGCCAGAATATTAAATATTCTCTTATCCACTAACCTTTGGCACTATGACTGACAAACCAGTGTTGAGGTCTGGAGACTGATTATAGGAAACATTATAGGGTTGATGATAAATCCAGACCCTGTCCAGAGTTCATGCTGTGATTCTGAGTTGTGGTCTCCCCTCCCTCTGCTCCCTCCCATCCAGCAAGAGCCAGACTGTTGTTTCTTTCCCACCTCACATTCCAGGGTCCCATCCTTCCTTAGTCAGCCCTGACTCAGCAGAGAAGTTGAGGACCTCATAGCTGCCACAACATCTATAGGGTGACTTGATTTCTGTTGTTATTGTTGTTTATTTGTAGTTAGTTAGTTTGTTTGTTTTATATCTTTATTTTTACCTACATAGAAAACAAATTCCTAGTTAAGTACTTCTCTCTGCTTGCTCTCTCTGGTTTGGGCAGTACATATCAGCCAGAGCTTTTCCCTACTGGAGAATCAATAAATCTTTGTGACACAAATAAATAAGTATGTCATATCTACTTCTGGACTTGAGGGCTCCAAGATTTCAGTATAAAATAGACACCATCTGTATTCTTTGGTAGGAAAGACAGTTAGGTTATGTTAGACAAGGTTACCATAATTTTCCTAATCACTCTGATCTGTGTTCGTTTCTATCCTCTTGAAGCTCAGCTTATCTCAATGTGCTGTTTTACTCTTAACTGTGCTTTGTGTCTCTAAATCTAAATATTTACAACTTATCTTAACAAAATAAATGGTTTCAAAGCTGCCCAAAGCCTTTTTTGAGCCACCAGAGGTAAAGGTCAGGATTACTTATAACCAGGCTCCCCTTCCTTCCATTGACACTTTTTGTTAAAATATCAGAGAAAATCTCCTTTCTGAGATGCTCCATTTAAATCATGCCTTGTATAATATTCATATAATGTTAGTATTATAATCCACTTGCAGGAATTCTATGTGAGTCGGGAGCTTGTGGTTTTCTTGTGCTCCCCGTAATTCTGATACAGTCATCTCAATTGGGGTCAAGGCAAAGCTTCAAAACAAAGTCAAATATTCTGCAATTATTATTCTGCAGAGAGAGAGAGAGAGAGAGAGAGAGAGAGAGAGAGAGAGAGAACCAATAGCAATGAATTATATTGTAAGCAAGAATTGCTAGATTGCTAGAAAGGCTGAATCTACAAACTGATGGGCTGATTAAACCTTCCATGCTTGTGGAGAGGTTGGGATGTTGCAGGTCTAGAGCCCAGTTACCATAAATCTTGAAGAGCTAGTTCTTGTCCACCTCTGAGAGCATTCTGCTAATTGAGTGTATTAACAAAACTTTCTTCTCTGCCACTCAAAGTGCTAAGATAGGCCGTTTCTTTCATTCTAGCACCAAATTTATATTAATAGAGCTATGCATGGAAAAGTGAATCAAATTCAATACTAAAGTTAGAATGTGCAAGTAAAAAGTATACATAAAAAGTTAGATTCTAGTAACAATCTAAAGGTTTTATTTTCCTCCATGGGTATTGAATTGATTTTTTTCAAATATAGGCATAAGATAACATAATGATTCACCAAAAGAAACTCTGCAACAGATACCTTATCAATAGATATTGCAGATGAGTTTTTACTTGCATTCCACTAAGAATAATTGTCATTACTAATCAAATTAGAACACTTGATAATGAAAGGGGACACTGAATTAATTAACATTTTAATTATCAAAATACATATTTACTGATTAAAATTGTTTGGTACAGAATTGATCAAATAGTCCTTTGCAAAGAAATCCTATTTTTAAAAATAAAACTGCCTCAAAATAAATAAATAAATGCACATAGTCATTTATGTTTTTTAAAGCCCAAACTAATTAGGGCACAAGTTATCTACACCGAAACATGCATGTTCCTAGCTATTTGAAAGAAGCTAAAGCTTGGTCTGACTCCCACCAGCATTGGTGGCGGCCTAGGGGGCTGCAAAGGGGTAGGGGCCAGTATAGCCCTGGATGTGAGGGGTTCTGAACGGGGAGAACAGGCTTGCTGGACTGGTCCTGAAGTGAAAGCTTCCTTATTCTGTTTTTGTTTCTTCCTTTGGGTTTCGTTGTTGTCGTTCGTTTGTTAGTCTGTTTCCAAACAGGCTACTCCAGAGACAGTCACTGAGATATTTAAATTTAAAGTGGTAGGAAAGCTAGAGGAAGCGGGTGCATTCCAATGTTCATGTAATAGAACACAGTCGTGGTTGGTTCAAGGAGAAGATATGTATGCAAAGAAGTCTCTTCACGTCTTTGGTGGGATATGAGCAGATTCAAAATGAAGTAAAATTGAGTATGATTGTAAACGATGGTGTTGTATTTTTGGAAAACGAATGCAATTAAATGGTTGCCAAGTCCTTTTCCAGCCATGAAAATAAGAGACTGTTTTGAAACAGAAGGAGAAGAAATTTTTAAGGGTGCCTGTGGATTGTCTCCTTTCCGATTCAAAGCTGTTGATCCTATTCTCGCTTGTAAACCACCCAAGGTTTCACAGCAATACCACCTTCTTGCTTAGGAAATCCTAGCCATCATCATCCTTCAGGTAAATCAGGACCTCCACTCAGACTGAGTCTGGATTTCATTCATCTGGTTTGTTGTTACTGGCAGAGTAGGGACTGAGAGAAACACTGATGAGGTATAACTTTCTGCTCCCACTGACTTAGCTGTGCAAAATTTAAAAAAGAAAAGATAATTGGAATGTTAAAAAAAAAAAGTACAGGCAACTGAGTGATAGATTTGGAGTGCTTAAGTGAGCCAAAAGAATTAGAATTTCAGGCTAACTAAAAAAGATGAATAAACATACCTGAGATTGTGGGAGTGGGAAACAGGAGAATAAGACAGAAGATGAATACAGAGCAATACATTATACGGAATGATAATGTTTTTACTTAATCACTTTCTGCGTGTTCTCAACTGAGGGACAAGAAAAGCAATGAGGAGCCCGTGGAATCATATGAATGCCAGGACTTTACTAAGTGCCATCTTTTGAATGCCCTGAATTTTAGGACATGGAGGACAGTAGAGTTGGACTATAAAAGATCTCAAACAAGACAGAAGCTGAGATGCTGCACGTGGCACCTGATTGCCTTTAAAGGTAAAAACACCAAGGCTCACTGCAAAAGAGAAATTAAATGCAACAAAATCTTGACAGATGAGATATAACCATATCATATAAGCAGACACAACTATCCTCAGTCTCCTTGATAGTTTTAGCAGGACCGATAGTCTGAATAACACTTCAAACCTAAGAAAATACCGTGAGATTTGGGGACTGGATGAGATTTGGGAGTGATTTTATAGAGATTGAACCACTGGACCATATCCTCAAATCCACTCTTAAATTTTGATTTTGGGAAGCCTAAACTTCAAATTTAGTTCAAAATCATAAGATTGGGAGAGCAGAGTTATATCCTCATCTGTGCACGGTGTCATATTATTCTTTACCACAAACTCCATGTCTGCCTGTGCTTTCCTTTGTCGGTTGCCTGTTCTCCTAGTGATTAGTGTGGCTCCTCCACTCAGTTCCTCTACCCCGATACTATAGACTCAACTGATTTGTCAAAACTTCCTCCCTTCCTCTTAATTGGCATTTCTCCAAGCTATGTGTCCTTCATTGGTTTTTTGTTTCTTTGTCTTTCAGAGTTTTTCCACAATGATAACTCATTTGCCAACGTAACCTGCATAGAATGCTTTCTTTGGGTCAGTTCTCAACTCTCCTAACCTGTCTGAAACTCACTCCCAAAGTAATTTCTCATATGCAGATTCTATTCTCTGCATACTTGAAGCAAACACAATTATCTCTATTCACACATTTATCAGCCAATCAATATATGACTTTTTATGTGTTTCTTTTTCTTAAAATTTACATATTATTGATCCTTGACAACAAATTCCTATCTTGTCTATAAGGTATATCATAACCTCTTTGTGTTAGAACTCAATGCCAGATTTGGGGCATATTTTAAATAGTAAAAACATTAATTATAATACCAGTAGGAACATCTTAGCATGGAATGTGAGAGGAATCAGAGTACCACCTTGCTCATCAGTATGCGCCAGTGATTTTTCTCATTTCTATGACCAAATATCTGACAAGTTGCAGTTTATAGGGGGAAAAATTCAACTTGTCTCACCTTTGAGGATAGTGTACATCATTACAAGGAAGTAACAATAAGAACAGCTTAGTCTGCAGTGCAGATCAGGAAGCAGGGAAAAGAAATGATGAAATTTGAACTGGCTGCCCCCTTCCCAAATCTATTCAGGCCTCGACTTCAGCCCACAGAATGGCACTACGCATGCTGAGCATATTAAGGGTGGGTCCTCCATCCTCAGCAACTCATCTTTAAATACCCTCAAAAGAGCCTAGAGATGATCATAACTCCAGTCAAGTTGACAATGAAGATCAGCCATAATGACATTATTTTTTTCCTGTTGAGGCATGTCCACAATCAACTAGAAAATCAAATCAAGAACAGACATTATTTATAATGAAGTTTATGGGATGGTCAGCTGACTCTGAGACTAAAGGCTCTTGCTGTTTTAAAGCCAGGACACCTATTTGATATCTAGAACCTCTGTAAAGAAGAAAGGGGAGAATTAACCCCACAAAGTTGTTCTCTGGTGGCCACCTCCATGCCAGAGCATTCACTCCAGTATGCATATATCATGTATACACAAAATAACTTCTTTTAGATTTGCAAATACAAATGAAGTTTAGCTAGGTGCAGTCGTGGGTATGGATACTCATGGCTTCTGGTGTCAAAAGCATGTGTAGAGATGTGTGAAGGATACGTGGATCAACTGAGATGATGGTGCTGAGATAGCCTCAGAATTGTCTTGCTTCTGATACAGAGTTCAGTGTGCTCTAGAGGCACAGAGGTAGTTTACTGATTCTATAAGGATATGCCATACAGATGGGTGTAGAGGCTAAGGCAGGTACCACACCAGTTTTGGTCAGATGCCCTTGAGAAATAGGGACATACATACCACCAGAAGATTACAGAGTTTACATAAAGCAAAAGAATATCAGATGGGTCTGATATTCTCTGTCTACTCTCTCTGTCACCTTATATTTCTCTGTCTACTTATATTTCAATACTGAGGCTTCCTAAGAGCTGGTGACCAGATGCGCCTTTAAAACAAAACAAAACAACAACAACAACAAAAAAAAAAAAAAAAAACCAGTTCTCTTCAGTTTACTAAGATTATTCTAAACATATCGGCAAACTTTAAGTTGACTCAGACTTAGTATTTTTTAAAAAGAAATAATTGTGATTATTCTAGCATCTGGGGTTCAGTTAGGAAAATGGATTATTAACACACACTTTCTACAATGCCTATAATGTGGGAAACATCATGTCAAGTGTGTCACATTGTGGATGAACAAGTAAAGCTCAATAAAGGAACCTGTCAATCTATAATGGCACAGGTGGTGCTTGGCACAGACAAGGATTACAGAGATTGAAAAGGGAAATGATTGCTTTGAAGGCTGCATGAAGAAACATCACTGAAAAGGAGACATAATTTGACTGATTTATAATATACAAATGTTCATGCCCATAAGAGAAAAATAAGATAATTTTATATGGGGAGAATCCATGTAGAACTAGAATAGTATAGGGTGCTGATGGTTGCCTAAAGGACAATAAGTCCATCATTCCAAATAAAGTAGACCTGCAATGCAGAACAGTGTGAAATGATGCTACTGCACAGCCAAGGACGATTCCATTCAACCTGGAATTACTAGCTACTACAAGAACAAAGCAAAGAAAAACTGGATTATAATAGATGAATCCAGCTTTCAGTCTGGAAACTTTCAGAATTATATTAATGACCAAAGTAAGGAAACCAGTACAGGACAGTTTTCAGTAAAATGAATGAGTGTGGAGTGACAACTTGATTTTCCTAGCTATATTTCTATTGTGGTGATAATAAATAAATACCATGACCACAGCAACTTACGGGACAAAGGATTTGTGTTTATGGTTGCAAAGGGATAAGAGTCCATCACCATGATAGTATTGAACAGTGGTTTCAAGCAGGAATGGTGCAACAAGCTGAGAGTTCATATCATGAACCACATTCAGGAAGAGAGCATTCTGGATGAGACTTTGAATTCCCCAAGTTCACTGTGGAGAACATAATTCTTACAAATAGTGCCACTAACTAGGGCCATGTATTCAAGCATCTGAACCTACAGGGGACATTCTCATTTAAATTACCACACCAGTGAAAGTAAGCAAGCAGCTGGAGGTAAGAATAGCAATGGAGAAGTAAGAATTGGACATGTGGCCTTTCCTTCAGTCTCTATTCTACATTTTGTCTCCATATTTGCTCCCATGAGTATTTTATTCCCCTTTCGAAGAAGGACCAAAGTACCTACACTTTGGTCTTCCTTCTTCTTTAGCTTCATGTGGTTTGTGAATTGTATCTTGGGTATTCTGAGCTTTTGGGCTAATATCCACTTATCAGTGAGTGCATACCATGTGCATTCTTTCATGATTGGATTACCTCACTCAGGATGATATTTTCTCCTTTTTTCCATACTTTATTTACATTTCAAAAGTTTCCCCCTTTCCAGATCTCCCCTTTGGAACCTCAGTTCCATTCATTTGCCTAAGAACTTCATGAATTCATCGGTTTTAATAGCTGAGTAGTATTCCATTGTATAAATGTACCACATTTTCTGTATCCATTCCTCTGTTGAAGGACATCTGGGTTGTTTCCAGCTTTTGGCTATTACAAATAAGGCTGCTATGAACATAGTGGAGCATGTGTCCTTATGTCATGTTGGAGCATCTTTTGGGTATATGCCCAGGAGTGGTATAGCTAGGTCCTCAGGTAATACTGTGTCCAATTTTCTGAGGAATCGCCAGACTGATTTCCACAGTGGTTGTACCAGCTTGCAATCCCACCAACAATGGAGGAGTGTTCCTCTTTCTCCATATCCTCGCCAGCATCTGCTGTCACCTGAGTTTTTGATATTAGCCATACTGACTGGTGTGAGGTGGAATCTCAGGGTTGTTTTGATTTGCATTTTCCTGATGAATAAGGATGTTGAATATTTCTTTAGGTGCTTCTCAGCCATTTGATATTTCCCAGTTGAAAATTCTTTCTTTAGATCTGTACCTCATTTTTAATAGGGTTATTTGATTCTCTAGAGTCTATCTTCTTGAGTTCTTTCTATATATTGGATATTAGCCCTCTATTGGATGTAAGATTGGTAAAGATCTTTTCCCAATCTGTTGGTTTCCATTTTGTCTTATTGACAGTGTCCTTTGCCTTACAGAAGCTTTGCAATTTTATGAGGTCCCATTTGTTGATTCTTGATTTTAGAGCATAAACCACTGGTGTTCTGTTCAAGAAATTTTCCCCTGTGCCCATGTGTTCAAGGCTCTTCCCCATGTTCTCTTCTATAAGTTTCAGTGTATCTAGTTTTATGTGGAGGTCCTTGATCCACTTAGACTTGAACTTTGTTCAAGGAGATAAGAATGGGTCAATTTTCATTCTTCTGTGTGCTGACAGCACCATTTGTTAAAAATGATGTCTTTTTTCCACTGGATGGTTGTACCTCCTTTGTCAAATATCAAGTGACTATAGGTGTGTATGTTAATTTCTGGCCATCCAGAGACTGCCCCACCTGGGGATCCATCATGTCTACAATCACCAAACCCAGACACTATTGTGGATGCCAAGAAGCACTTGCTGAAAGGAACCTGATATAGCTGTCTCCTGAGAGGTTCTGCCAGAGCCTTACAAATACAGAGGTGGATGCTCTCAGCCAACCATTGGACTGAGCATGGGGTCCCCAATGGAGGACTTAGAGAAAAGACTGAAGGAGCTGAAGGGGTTTGCAACCCCATAGGAAGAACAACAATATCAACCAACCAGACACCCCCCCCCAGAGTTCCCAGGGACTAAGCGACCAACCAAGGAGTACACATGGCTCCAGCTGCATATGTAGCAGAGGATGGCCTTGTCGGACATAAGTGGGAGGAGAGGTCCTTGGTCTTATGAAGGTGCAATACATGCCCCAGTGTAGGGAAATTCAAGAGCAGGGAGGTGAGAGTGGGTGATTGAGTGGAGGAACACCCTCATAGAAGCAGGGGGAGGGGAGATGGTATACAGGGGTTTGGGGGGGAAAACTTGGAAAGGGGATAACATTTGAAATGTAAATAAAGAAAATATCCAATAAAAAAAAAGAATTAGACATATGGATTTCATACTCACCAACACTGTGATACTCACTAAAATCTGTGAGCAACCAGATATCTGAATTATCAACTAGAAAGTTAGCCAGTTGTAGTGGCACATAATGCCTATAGGTTATAATCCCAGCTACACACAAGGCAGAAACTAGGAGGATGGAAAGTTTGTGCCTAGAACTTAGCAAGACACTCTCTCAAAACAAAGTAAAACTTTGGCTTGGGGTGTAGCTAAGTGTTAGAGACATTCCTATTATACATAAAAACATCAGTTCAATTCAGAGTCAAGGAAAAACAAGAAAAAGCAACAAGTACACAAGAGATATTCAACGAAGAAGAGAAGAAATCACTGCAGAGGAATAATGGAGACAGAGGTCTGGGGACATTCTGCTAACAGTAAATTAATCTTCATTAGAGAAATTTCAGTTCAGTGGCAGGAGCAAAATCAGAATTCTTTCAAGGATGAATTAGTCATAGCTGGGCATGGAGAGAATGGCTACTGTCCATTATGAGAATTACGGCATCAAGAAGGAACTAAATGGAGAAGTGTTACTGTTATTGTGTTGTGTTATGCTATTTGAGTTTCTTTTGTACTACAGGGAAACATCCAGTAAAGAAAAGATGAATGAAGACACAGAGATCTGGAGAAATAGTTTAAATGCTCGCTCATATAACATCTTGCCTCCGCGTGGTTCTTGTTATGGTTTAGGTCCTTTGTTGTGCATTAATACACCTATCCTACCTGATTCTTATAGGCTCTGGTAAGGTATCATCCTCATTGTCAAAGATGAGGAAACAAGCACACAGAGGACTGATTACTCACTAAATACCACCATCTAGAATGTGTGGAGTCAAGAAATAAATTCAAATATCTTAAGAAGTAGTAATACACCCTTACCCATGGGTCTATAGTTGTTTCAAAAATAATAGAAGGAACTAAAAGATATAGCTTTCCTTTTACTACATAAACAATGACAAATAAATATAAAGGCAGATGGATAAAACAGCTCAGAACAAGACGAAATCAAAACATGGGAGCCTCATCACATGATGTGGTGTGACCTCATTATGGACTTCTGATTAGAAAGTAGGGTGGGAAAGGATTGTGGTCAGAGTTTAAGATACAAAGCATCTGGTGGAAATTTAGACGAATGCACTGCACCTTCAACAACAACAGCAAAATGAAGGCCTGTTGGACCCCACCGTTCAACCGTGTCAGATTCAGCATGTCCTCTCAGGGGGTTCTTCAGAAGGAAGAGTGAGAAGACTTGTAAGCAAAGTTGTAAGGTCAATTTGGGGACAACATTAGCACATTAGAATAAAGTTCACTCAGACAACAGATTATGTCTTACAACTCTAGGCCAGGAGATTTTTTTTCAAGAAAACAAGAAAATTTGGTAATTGTGTAATATTAGCCACTGCTAAGACGAGTGTGTGTGTGTGTGTGTGTGTGTGTTTGTGTGTGGGGTGTATATATATATAGCCTATATATTATATAGTATACATAGTATACATACTACATATAAAATATATACATTAATATATAGTATATAGAGTGTATATATACTATATACACATGTGTGGTATATAAAATTGCATATGTTTATATAATTATATATATACATATACTATATATAGTATATAAAATATATGTACTTACTATAAACTATTAGGCAAATTGACATATTTTATAATAAAATATTAATGTTATTCTACAGATACCTGAAGTAATTCTAAATATTTCTTATTTATGGTCTGCATCTATGTCTTCTCAACAAGTCACTGTAATTAATTAAACTTCTAAAGCTACTGAAATAAGACTAGAACATAAATTAATAGTGTCACCCTATGAAATTCTAGACATTTTCTTGATATCTCCACCTGGGCTTTGACCATAAAATAATAAGGGACACAGAGTAATAGCTTAAGAAAAATGCACATCTATCATTTCTCAATCAGTTATCACCTACTTAAAGTACTATAACTCAACCCAAGTATCTAATATGTTTAATATATTTAAGTGTTAAATATATAAGCATTTAGAGCTTTTATCTAGATATTATTATATATAAGTTTTAGAAGTTAAGCACCCTAAAGTTTCATAGCAAAGAGCAATTTTCATTTTGGCAAAATAGTCTCACCTTATTGTATGTGTCCTGACTAACTGGAGTGGGGGATTTCTCCTGTTCATCCCTCAGTGAGAAGGAAGACAAATGACTGAAGAGTCCTGGGGTAAGACAGTCAGCATGAGAGAGGGTCTGTGGATGCAGCAGGGACTTAGCAGGAGGGTAGAGTTTAGACTGATATAAAGGATGGAGAGAGACTGGCTTGTGAGTGATGGCCACATCCTAGGAAGAAGAAAGGCACCAGGATAAGTTAGTGCATGAAAGTCAAGCACACCACAACTTACCTAAGAGATACACGTTAGAACCTCTAACAAGTAAGAAGAGTACTCCTTACAAGGCATCCCTCACTAGATACTTGTTTTCATATGAGACTATATTGTCTCTTTGAATAATCTTTTAATTCCTCCGGCCTTTCCTGCAAGCAAAACATGAGCTTGCAACATATCTTCTGGAAATGCTGTTTGTTATTCCTGAAAGTATTGAGAGAAGAAATGTATAGAGAATTACAGAACCTATCTGGAGGGAATTGGCTTGACCCAGGCAAGTAGTCAGCAAAAAAAGAGTCAGCAGTGGAAGATATTAACTCAGGAATACAGCTGAGTTGCTCTAGAATTTGCCAGAGCAATGGGAAGAAATTAATTTATGAGCAGAGGCAAAGAAACCCTAGGTGTATTAATTTATCCAGCTGAGCTGAGCAGAAATAAAGGATCAACTAGAGGTGAGTCTAAAAGGAATAGTCTATTTTCACTTCCAGGCAGTGTTGTCTGATAGAACCTGACAACTCAGCAAACAGGTGAGTTTGCTCTAGTGGAGGCCATATTTAATTAGGATGAGTTGTTTACATGGAAAAGGGTGAATGCAAGATATGGAAGGAATAGGCAGGTAAATAGGAACATGAGTTATGTAAGCAAAACAAGGAATCCACAAAGGTTAGAAGCAGCCAGCATATACATAGGAAATGTAGTTATAAAAAAGGGCTAATATTTATAGATACATAGAGATGTTTTATACTTCTGAAATCTTACTTGTCAGGAGATAACTTATTATCCTACATCCCACTAGGACATCTACGGTATGACAAGCAACCTACTTTCTTACCTTTCTGACCACAGAATCAAGAAAAGGGAGGCTATGGTAGATACTTAATGCATTAACATTGAATTTTAAAGGAAAATTATATTTTTTGTACCTTCAATAATGTGTTCTATTACTTGTGTGCTTTGTAAATAATGGAAGGCTATTTTTTTCATACTTGGAAAAAGCTTAGTATAAAATAATACATGTAGATCAAAATGACAATTGGCTAACAGGTAAACTTAACTTATAACAATAAGATAAATGTTTTGTGTTTGTGTCCTTCATTTTTAGCAACCTGTTAGGCCTTTAAACCAGTAAATGAGAAATGTTGATTATAAGAGAAACACTGATAGTTATTAATTTCTATGAATATTCAGTTGATTCTCTTAGAACATCTGAGAACACTACCTAAAATGTCAACTCACCTAACACAGTGATGAATTTACCTCCTTTTTTCCTAGTTAATATATATTTCCTTTCTTTCTTTTGTTTAGTTTCTTTGGTTAATACTTCTCAATCTTACTCCTGCTAGTAAACAACTTAAATGAAACATATATAGTTGATCTATTAAATATTGTGCTGTCATTTAAATAAAAGCATTCTAATTTTATTTATTTCTTCAGCCACATAGTTACAACTAATTGCTTTATTTCGTATCAAAAGCAATTAATACAAAATTGAGGAGCAAGAGCAAACCTGGCTGTGCAAGAACAGGACAGTGTTCCTGGTGATAGTTGAGGTGGCCTAGGAGTCTCTCATTTACAGACTGTTGGATTTCAAGAATGTAGAGTACCAGTTCTCTGAATGTCAGGAGTCAAGTCTTGAGATGCCTGAGAAGTTATGCAGCCATCACAAGTAAGAATCAAATAGAATCAAGCTTTCTACAATTGAGAGAAACCTCATCGTGGCTACTCTCAAGCCTAAGGAGTGTGTCAGCCCACACATTTCTACGAGTTCACGTGGTATCCTCAGCTTATATAGACAGCTGAGCAAAAATAAAGAGCATAATTTGATCACTGTGGACACACCAAAAAAGCAGAGTATTGGCTAAGCTGACTTGAGTACTTGGAATGAAAAGATGCTTGCTAGATGACAACACTTAACACTTAAGACACTTTTTCGGGCTCCGAGGCTTGTGGTACCAAAGCAAAGGGGGACTTGTTGATACCCTCACGCCCGCACTCTGACATTGATTCTGGATCACTTGTGTTATTTTTCATTTAATTACCCAGACTTTGCTCTGCCCTCTAAACACCACTTTGTTCTGAATTTACAAAGGGCTTTGTTTTCCTTAGCATATGGATACACTAGTGTTGCTTTTTCTCTCTCCATAGATAATCTCTCCTTTGCATTTCTGTTTAATTCCTGGTTTAGTGGTTTTGCTAATTTTGCTGCGTTGTGTTTTGCACTGGAGGGTTTCTCCAAGTATCTGGATATCTACTGTCAGTTTATGTTGTTTGAGTCAGACACGGGGCTTCTTGGAGATGCTGAGCCCACATACTACCCTTGGAGTTCACTGCCCAGAGTATGGAAATCTCAGTAATTTCAGGGTTTTCTTCTTTGAGCTGATCAGATTGTTCACTGAAAATTTTTCCAAATCACCAGGCTAGAGGTCAAAAGAACAATTACCAGCAGATAAGGAAGGCCAGGGGATAGTATTCTGAGATTCAGTAGGAAAAAGGAGAACAGGCTATCAACATGAGCCAGGAGTCTTCAGGCTGTGGCAGCTCCTCCTTCAATCTGAAACTCAATTTTTCTCTAAGCTGAAGGAGGAGAGAATGCCAGACACTAGGAGGCAGGGTCTTGTGGATAGATGCTTAAGTAGCTGGTACTGTATACTTATTTTAGCCACTGTTCTTTTATCTCTGGCAGGTCATCTTCAGGCACATCTAAATCCTCAGCCTGCTGAGAGCTCTGAGGTAGAATGAAAATCAAGGCTCTCTAAGAAGCCAGCTCAGGATTTAGTTTCAACACCTGTTTTTATCAGTTTCACCTCATCAAGATGCTGTTAGAGCTCTCAAACTATGTTGCTCTATTTCTTCTTTTTTTTTCCATGGGCTCCAATCATAAAAGAACATCTGCAGAGTCATATATACATATATATGAAACAAATTTAGAGATCCATCCTTGGCTGAATCACCTAATAGATTTTTGAAAGTGACTCTTAAAACTCTACAGAGCTAGAATCTGCTTCCTACTTGCATGTCTAGAATGAATCCAACCTGTCGAGTTGCATTTTGCTTTAATGCACTGCTGAGTTCTTTGTAGGTGAAGCTGAGATGCTTGCATGGCTGCCCATAACTAAATTTGCACTGTTTTCTTTCTGTACACTGGCTCTTGGGTACTGATCACAGGACTGCACTGGCTTGTCATCATCCTTAGAGTCATCCAACACTTTAGTGACTATCCTTAGATGAAAATAGCCCACAGCTGTCTGCATTGCCTCCCCACTGATCTATTGTGCTCTTGAAACTATCTTCTACCACTTTTATTGTGTCTCTTTTGGTTACAGGTTTGGTGGGACTAGTCTAGGAACTAATACCTGTGAAATTTCCC